>JANBXA010000642.1:27202500-27425000 GCA_030556225.1 Cricetiscus sungorus | reverse complement strand
TGCATACCTCTTGCTTCTGACAGTGAAATGTTACCTCTAGGCTCCTGTTAGAACTCCATCATCTCACTGGTACCCAGGGAACCCAGTTTCTTAGTAGCTCTCTTGCCTTCACCTGAAGACATATATTAGACAACAGAGCCCTCTCAAGGATGCTCCACTCACTCTGAGAGTACCTTCTGTGCTGTTTTTGTGATAGGTGTGGCTATGACCTGTCTGGAAATTTGATGGGCTAGGGGGCCTCATGTTTGTTTCTTACAGGCTTTGCTGAAATGCCTGACCCTCTGCATTAGCCACAGCATCTCCATATCATTCACTATGGCAACTCATGTCTCCTCTACAAAGAGCCCTGTCTTAGGGTTTCTACTGCTGTGAAGAGACACCATGACCATGGCAAGTCTTATAAATGAAAACTTTAATTGAGGTGACAACTTAAAAGTTTCAGAGGTTTAGTCCATTAGCATCATGGTGGGGAGCATGGAGGCTGGGGCTGGGAGTATGGTGGGATGCTGGCGGACATGGTACTGGAGAATTCTATATCTTGATCCAAAGGCAACAGGAAGCAAACTGTCTCACTAGGAGTGGCTATCATCTATGAGGCCTCAAAGCCCATCTCCACAATGACACATTTCCTCCAACAAGACCACACCTCCTAATAGTGCCACTTCTTTTGGGGGCGGGCCATTTCTTTGAAAACACCACAAGCTTCATAGCAGCAGCAATTAAGGGTGGATATCTTGTGTCTCTGTGGGCTGTTAAATCCCAAGTCATATGGGCACTTCTGTCCTCAACCTTGAGTCCACAGAAGGTGACAAGTGTCAGTTCACTTCTGTACTTGGTCCCTTAGTTCTCAGCAATACAGACCAGACACATATCACCACAATACACCACGGGCTCACCTGCTCAGTCAGAGGACAACCTCAGGTTGTTGTTACTCAGGTACTGTCTACCTTGACTGCATGCAAATCACCCTGCAAAACCTCACAGCTCTTATGTCCTGTGGGTTGGTATTTTGGCCCTGGCTCAGCTGACTCTGATTTCTGATTTAGCTCCATCTCAACTGGGCTTAATGCATGTGTCGGCCACCAGGTGGCAGGTCACTCGGGTGCTACTCTTCTGGATTGTGGCCCTTGTGTGCCTGGAAGCCACAAATCTCTGTTGTCTGACTGGCCCAGGATTCTCTACTTGTCTGTGCACCGCCCCCTCTAGAGGCACAGGCTTTGCGGTTTGCTGCTTTGTATTAGACAAAGAATAGTCTGCATGACTAAAGACACAGACGGGCTGGGTGTAATTCAGTAATGGAGGGGAGTGCTTAGCATGCTTAAGGCTTAGGGTTCAGTCACCAGCACCAGAGAGTAGAGTGTTCGGGGTATGGGGAGGTCAGAAGTAGGGAGGAAGGAGGAGCAGGTGTAATCTGAGTGGGAGGAGCTACAGGGTCTGATTATAAAGACCAGCCCTCCTCCTGAACCCAGGTTCATTTTATGTGCCCTTGTAATCCCAGCGCTGGAGATTCCAGGATGCTTGATGCTCACTGGAGAGCTGGCCTAGCCTAATCATTGAGCTCCACACTAATAAGAGACTGTATCAAAATCATCAGGTAGACCATACCTGAGTAACAACTACCTGAGGTTGTCCTCTGGCCTCCATACTCATGTACACACATGCATGCTCAGACATGCATACATACAAAATAAGAGGTATGCTTACAAAGAGGCATGGATGCTTGCAACCATTTTTTTTCTTTTTTTTAAATTTAAATTAGAAACAATTTTATTTTATATATCAATCCCATTTCTCTTTCCCTCCCATCCTCCCATGTCCCCCACAACCCCCATCCCTCTTCTGCTCCATAGAAAGGGTGAGGCCTTTAGTGGGGGACCTTCAGAGTCTGAGGATATAGAGGTTAGCCTCAAACTCACCCTTCTGCTTCAGGCTCCTGAGAGCTGGAACCCCCATGCCTGGGTAAATATGCTTTACACTTATTTATTTATTGTGGGAGTGCACATGACATGGCATGTGTGTAGAGATCCCTCCTGCTACATGGGTCTCGGGGATTGAACTCAGGTCTTCAGGCTTGGCAGCAAGTGCCTTTACTTGCTGAGCCTTCTCATAGGCTCCCAAATTAAAACAAGGCATTTTCTCTGTCCAGAAACCTTTACAAAGGCAAATCAGAAGGAAAATGGCTTCAATGAGTCTTGACCCAGAATGTGATGCTGAGACTGGGAAGATGCACCAGATCTCACCCTTTACGTTGCCATGCAAGTACAGTCTGTTACATGGATGTTCTTTGGAGCCCTGGTACTTAGTCCTTAATTAGTCCTCCAGCAAAATAATTTGACAACACTACTTGTTTATCCTAAATTCACTTGATGATTAGGTTCCTATCTACATCAGTTAATTGGTTGTATACAATGGAAAAATAAGTTTTCTTTATGAAAGAGGTAGTTTCGTAATTGGGAGCCAGGCTTTCATGAAATCAGGCTCCTAACCATCCACAGGGACTGGGAGAAAGGGCTCTGTTATAGTTCATCAGATTATGTATCTCTCTGTATATATGTAATGAAACATTTTATAAATAATGATATTTTTCATATTAAGAACACTTAATAGAAAATAATAAATTCATACGTAAGTATATAATAGGGCTATACATACTGTATAATAAGATTTCGAGTCAATGTGAATGACATCTTCAGAGAAGTACCTAGTCCATTAGGATTTGAGTGGACAGAACATTTAAAGGAACACACACACACTTTAAGACATTTGGAAACATTCTGAAGAAAATTTTTGAAGAAAAGGAGAAAAACCAGCCAGGTGTTGGTGGTGCACGCCTTTAGTCCCAGCACTCAGGAGGCAGAGGCAGGTGGATCTCTGTGAGTTCCAGGCCAGCCTGGTCTACAGAGCTAGTTCCAGGGCAGGCTCCAAAGCTATAAAGAGACCCTTACTCAAAAAACCAAAAAAAAAAAAAAAAAAAAAAAAAAGAAAGAAAAGAAAAGTAGGAAAACCTTTCCCTTAATCTTCAGGGGAGAACTGAGCTCCATTTCACTCTGTCCTTGCCCTTACCTTGAGCAGAGCTCCTCTGGGTCAGCCATGGCCTTATTTAGCATGCTTCTGTTCTCATCAGTTTAGGATTTACTAATGTAGTCCCTGGTCCATCAGATCATAATTAAATTTCATGCACCAGAAACAGGTCTGGACTATGTTGATTCATCAGTGAGTCAGAGGCAGACTCCTTTTATTACGGAAATTGTGTTGCAAGAAAGGAAACATAATAAACAAATAAATAAATGTACTTAATTTATTTACAGTCTAATCGCAGGTGCTACTAAGTATCATGACAAATAAAACAGCATGAAGGCTTGAGCTGGATGGGGGATACTGTTTAGGACAGTGGTGTTTGAGCTGCGAAGGATTTCAAGGGGGGAAACAAAGGGAGTCAGTGTCACAAGCAAAGAAAATTAAGTTTTGGCCAGGAGAGAACAGTTGCAAGTGGATCTGGCTGTGAGGAGGAACATGGAAAAATGATCTATGGACCAGAGAGAACTCTGCTTTAAAACATACAAAGTTTGAGCTTTCTCTATTTTAAAAATGTATTATTGCTATTTTTATTTAAATGTCATCTGTATATGTCTCTGTGTGCAGGTGCCCACGGTGGTCAGAAGAGGGTATTGGATCCCTTGGATCTCGAGTTAGGCAGTTGTATGGTGCCTGATGTAGGTGCTGGGAACTAAACTTGGGTCCTTTGGTGGAGTGGTAAGTACTCCTAACTGCAGAACCTGAGATACTCAACAAAACAAAACAAACCAAAAAACAAAACAAACCCCTTTTCACATCTTATGTATGTGGATGTTTGGCTTGCATGTATGTGTTTTCCTTGCATGTATGACTATGTACTACCTGTGTGCCTATACCTATGGAGAGTAGAAGAGGGCATCAGGTCCCTTGGAAGTAGAGTTGTGAGCCGCCATATGGGTGCTGACACTCGAACTGTGGTCTTTTGAAGAACAAGCGCTCTTGACCACTGATTTGCCTCTGATCATCAAATTACAGAGCTAGCCTAGGACTCACCTCCGGGTGCTCTCACGTCCTGGTCTGTCTTCCTTGGACATCCACTCACACCTAACATATGCACACATGCGGACACCTACTCACAAATAAATAGACAAATACAATTTCAATTAAAAAGAATAAAATCAAGATGTTGAGGAGACAAGGGGTTAGTTTTTAGTCCACATTAACTATCAGCGGGAGATCCCATAAGAGGAACCGGAGTACAGACATGGTTTAATGCAGGGATCCAGACTTCCTTTGCTGGATACAATCGTGTGATTTGTGGGAAACGTGTGCTCCTATGAAAACAGATTAAAAAGGAAATCAGATTTCAAAAATTAATCTTTATGATGTCTTCGGAGAGCTGCCTGACTAACTAGGATCTGAGTGGGCAGAGCATGAAAGGGAAAGGGTTTGGAGTGGTGAGCCAAAACTCTTTATCTGATTTCTGCCTGGAGGCATCTGGCTGATAATAGAAAGGCTGCTGAGTAATAGAGTCAAGTAAGTCAAGTCAGTGACAAGAATCAACTGTGGAAGGCAAGACTCTGGGAGACGGCATTCCAATGACAGGAGACGGGAGGGCGGACCTTGACATCTGATGTGAGGCCCCCTTCCCTTGAAGGTTTCCATAAAATTCAATACTGCATTACATAGGGAAACAAGACTGGGTGACAAGCCCCTAATATGAGCCAGGCTCTCTCGGCTAAAAAAGAAAACCTTGGGTTTCAAGACCTAACCAAGAGGAGAAACCCTTCAATAAACACACTTTTTTGTTTGTTATTGTACTTTATGAGTGGGGGTGTTTTGCCTGCTTGTGTATCTATGGGCCATATGCATGCCTCGTGCTCTCAGAGGCCAGAAGGCAATGGATCCCCTGGAACTGGAGTTACAGATGGTTGTAAGCTGCTATAGGAGTGTTGGGAATTGAACCTGGGTTCTCTGGAAGAGAAGCAAGTGCTCTCAACCACTGAACCATCTCTCCAGCACCATAAACAGACTTCTTTTGTTGCTGTTTTTTGAGATAGGGTTTCTCTGTGCAACAGCCCTAGCTGTCCTGGAACTCACTTTGTAGACGAGGCTGGCCTCAAACTCAAAGGCATCTGCCTGCCCCTGCTTTTGCCTCCCAAGTGCTGAGATTAAAAGTGTACACCACCACCCCATCCCGACCTATATGTAAAATCACTTCTTTATGGGCTGAGACAGCCCAGGTTCACGTAATGAAGTAAGAGACACATAGCCGGGGGCTGGAGGGATCACTCAGCAGTTAGGAGCTCCGGCTGCTTTTCCAGAGGACTGAAGTTCTGTTCCCAGCACCCACATGAGTCAGATCACAGCCTCATGTAACTCTAGCTCCAGAGACCTGGATGCCCTCTTCTGTATCCCCAGGCACTGTCACATTTACACACACACACACATACACACACACACACACACACACACACTCACACACACACACTCACATACTCACACACACACTCACGCACACACTCACACACTCACGCACACACTCTCACACACTCATCACACTCACTCACACACACTCACACACACTCACACACACTCGCACACACTCGCACACACTCGCACACACTCACAGACTCTCACACTACTCACACTCACACACACTCACTCACACTCACACACACTCACACTCACACTCACACTCTCACACACTCTCACACACACACTCACACACTCTCACACACTCACACACTCACACACACTCACTCACACTCACTCACACTCACTCACACTCACACTCACCCTCTCACACACACTCTCTCACACACACACACACACACACACACACACACACACACACACACACAAGGCGCTGGAGAGATGGCTCTCAGTTAAGAGCACTGACTGCTCTCCCAGAGGACCAGGTTTGGTTCCAAACTATCTGTAACTCCAGCTCCAGGGAACCCAGCACCTTGTGCTCATACATACACTCAGGCATTACACGTGCACATAAAATAAATAGGTACTAAAAATAAAATTTAGGGGACTGGAGAGATGGCTCAGCAGTGAAAAGCACTGGCTGCCCTTCAAAAGGACCCAGGTTCAATTCCCAGGACACACATGGCAGCTCACAATTGTCTGTAACTCCAAAAGATTTGACTGTAACAGGACAAATGAAAGACCCAGAGACAGATGATGGGGTTCAAGCTACAAGCTGAAGATCAAAGCAGCAAAGTAGCCAAGCCAATAGATCTTGCCTCTACCCAGCTGAAATGGCAATCCTGTCTCCACAAATCATCAGGGGCAAAAGCTCTCAGTTCCTGTCTCCTCCTGTCTTTTATTCCTTTCTTTTCCCAGACATATCACTCCTGTCTCCTTCTCCCTGATGCTGGGGTTAAAGGCATAGGATCCCAGGTGCTGAGATCATCTTTGTGTAAGATGTTTCTTTTAGGACTGGATCAATTTGTGTAGTCAGTGCAGTCTTGAACTAACAGAGATCCATCTACCTATTAATCCTGAGTCCTGAGTTTAAAGGTGTATGCCACCACTGCCTGGCTTCTATGGCTAACTAATATGGCTGCTTTGTCCTTTTGATCTCCAGTGGCTTTAATAAATTATAAACTATATATCACCACACCTGAAAACCCTCACAGCAATGCACATAAAATTAAATAAATTATTAAAAAAATAAAATTTATAAATGAAGCCCAGCTTTGAAACTGCTAATCTGCCTGACATTAAGATCACCTTTATCAGGCTGGGCATGGTGGTGCATGCCCTTAATCTCAGCACTGGCAGGCAGAGACAGGTGGGCCTCTGTGAATGAGAGCCCAGCCTGATCTACAAAGTGAGTTACAGGACAGTCAGGATTGTTACACAGAGAAACACTGTCTTAAAAACAAACCAAAAGATCACCTGTGATTTATTACTGAGATGAGTTACGGGAACATCACAGCGAACACTGTACTAGCTCAGCATGTATACCATCAACTGATTTCCCGCCTAAGAGCTCAATGACATGTGATGAAGAACACACAGCACCAGATTTGTTGGACGCCCATACAGAAAATCAAATTCATGGTCATGGGTTTAAAACAGAAAAAAAAAGGGGGTGGGGGAGGGGAACAGGCAGAGGGTCAGGGAGATGGCTCAGTGGTTAAAAGCACTTGCTGCTCTTGCCAAGGACCAGGGCTCCATTCCCTGCATCCATGTTGGGTGTTGGGCAGCTCACAATCTCCTGCACCTCCAGCTTCAGGGGGTCTAAATCTCTCTTCTGTCTCTGTGGGCAACCACACACACATAAACATAAAATAAATGTTTTCAAACTTTTTGTTTGAAAGAGGGTCCCTATGTAGCCCAGGCTGGCCTGGGATTCTTGATCCTGCTGTCTCAGTCTTCTCTGTGTTGGGATTATGTGTATGCAGCACCACGCCTGGCCTTCTTTCCTTTTGTTTGTTTGAGATAGGGTTTCTCTGTGTAGCCCTGACTGTTCTGGAACACATGCTGTAGACCTTGAACTCAGAGATCTGCCTCCCTTTGCCTTCTGAGTGCTGGGATTAAAGTGGGTGTCACCACTGCTTGGCTCCTAATTGTAACTGTTTAGATACTTAGGTTTACTAGAGTCATTGTTGAAAAGATTACCATTTGCCTTATGGATGGCCTTGAGGCCTTTAGGAGAATTAGTTGTCCATGTGAGTTATTGCTCAGACCCCAATTCTCGGAGTCATCTTGTCTTTTTCTCACTTGCTACATATCTAGTCCACCACTACATCTGACTTTAATGTCAACATATTTTGTTCCTATTGGCACGCCATTGGCTGAAACCATTGGCTGCATCACCATTTTGCCTGTGTAGCTGGCAGTCAGTTGGGCAGAGCAGGAGAGTGTTTGCTTGGGGTCTGTCCTAGTTAGGGTTTCTATTACTACAGTCAAACACCATGACCGAAGCAGGTTGGGGAGGAAAGGGTGTATTGGGCCCACACTTCCACACTGTGGTCCATCACTGAAGGAAGCCAGGGCAGGAACTCAAACAGTGCAGGACCTGGAGGCAGGAGCTGACGCAGAGGCCATGGCAGAGAGCTGCTTACTGGCTTGCTTCTCAGGCTTGCTCAGC
The DNA here is from genome assembly GCA_030556225.1 of Cricetiscus sungorus. Classification (NCBI taxonomy): domain Eukaryota; kingdom Metazoa; phylum Chordata; class Mammalia; order Rodentia; family Cricetidae; genus Cricetiscus; species Cricetiscus sungorus. The sequence continues at coordinate 27,416,875 of JANBXA010000642.1, read as the reverse complement.
CTGCTTCCTTATAGATCCCAGGACCACCAGCCCAGGGATGACACCACCCACAACGGGCTAGGCCCTCCCCATCAATCACTAATTAAGAAAATGCCCTACATATTTGCCTAGAGTCTGATAATTTGGAGGCATTTTCTCAGTTGAGGTTCCCTCCTCTCAGATGACTCGTTTGTATCAAGTTGATGTAAAACTAACCAGGCCAGGGTCTGATGTGGTTGTGGTTGTGTGGTGGTCTTGGCTGAAGTCATCCTCAAACTATTCATAGGTCTGCTGCCTGGGCTGCAGGATCTGAACTTCTCAGGCACCCTTCCTCCTCTGCCTCTGTAAAGGTTTCTTGATTTGCTCCCTCTTTATGGAATCTCAGAGGAGCCAAACTTCTGACAAAGACGTTGAAGATCGTGACAGCAACAACTTGGTAATCCACTCACGTCCATTTTCAACAGCTGCAGACATCTCCCTGCTGCAAGGTCACAGCTATTTGCATCAGGAGTTGGTTAAGAACCTGGGTGCATTCTCTCTCTCTCAGAGTCCCTCGTGGATGTTAAAGTGGTTGTTATCAGATCCCCAACCAAAGTGAACTTGCAAATTTGTCTTTATTTAATAACCACAGTGGACTGAATGGTGAAGCCTTCTAAAAGATACATCCGTGTCTCCATGTCCCCATCCCTGGAACTTGTATTATCTTTGATGGCAAAGCTGTGAATGTCCCTTAATATGGTAAACTATGTGGCTGAGTGGGATGGGGGCTTATGGGTCAACAATTGAAACACATGCTGCTCTTACAGAAGACCCAGGTTCTGTTCCCAGTACCTACTGCAGACACTTCACAACTGCCCGCAGCTCTAGCACCAGCGATATGCAACAGCTCTGGCCTTGTGGGCACCTACATGCAAGTTCACACACACGTGCATGTAATTAAAAAGAAAATCAAAGGTGTGTCTGGGTTATTGATCTCAGATAAGGAACTTATCTTAGTTTACCCAGATGATCTCCGAACACAATTGTGGGTACCCCAGCATGATGGTGCACCTTTTAATCCATGCACTCAGAGGCAGAGGCAGGTGGATCTCTGTGAGTTCAAGGTCAGCCTTGTCTACATAGTGAGTCTAGGTCAGCTAGAGCTACATAGTGAGACCCTCTCTCATACACAAAACAGAGAATAATGCATCCTAGATAAAAGTGTGATTGATGGTAGGGATAGAGAGTGGTATACACCTTCTTCAAGTCCAGAGATGCCATGAACTGGCAGAGACAAGGAGTGGATTGTCTCCTAGTGCCTCTGGAGAGAACAGTGCCCTGCCAGTTTTAGACGAGCAATGACTAGAATTGGGAGAGAATGTATTTTTCCCACATACCCCATCTAATTTATACTCATTTGTTAATGTGCCTCAGGAAGCTAGCGCAATAACCATCTTTCATTTACTATGTGGTGAGTATCAGAGCCTCAGAAAACCTTTGCACCTACTGTCACCTGATGGTCACTGCCAGATGGCCCATTAGTGGAACTACTGGTCTCTAGAAAACCAGTGAAAGTATCTCTTTAGGGACTGGAGAGGTGGCTCAGTGGTTAAGAGCACTGACTACTCTTTCAGAGGTCCTGAATCCAATTTCCATCACCCACATGGTGGCTTTAACCCCAGTACCAGGAGAGCCAATACCGTCTTCTAGCTTTTGCAGGCAGGAGGATTTTGGGTTTGAATTCTAGGCCAGCCTGGATCATAGGTTGATATCCTGTCTCAATCACACACACACACACACACACACACACACACACACACACACACACACCCCCCAAAAAAACAATCAAACAAACACAAAACCCTTAAACAAATATATACATTTCAAAAACAATCAAATCTCCCACGTGGATGGCAAATGTCCCTTGTTAAGGGGTTTGGGATAGAAATGCCTCATTGTATTATAGGGAGTGATAACAGCTTGTTTGAACACCTAAACCAGGTACTCAGAGGAGGAGGACAGGGCCATCCTCTGGCTCAGCAAAGGTACAAACAGAAAATTCAAAGCCAGGTGTGGTGGCACACGCCTTTCATCCCAGCACTTGGGAAGCAGAGGCAGTCAGATCTCTAAGTCTGAGGCCAGCCTGGTCTATACATCAAGTTCCAGACTAGTCAGCCAGGGCTAGATTGTGAGACCCTTTCTCAAAATAAAGGAGAGAGAAAGCGGGAGGGCAGGGGAGGAAGGAAGGAAGGAAATTGACAGAACTAGCACAAGGAGGCGTTTGGGCCCTCGGAGGGCCTGTACTGAGGCCTGTAACCCTGCCTTTAGACAGCTTTAGCTGTTCGGGGCCCTTCATGTTCTGACCTCCCGACTCCATGCTATCAAAGTCAGTGGTGCTGTCTGCAGTCCTCAGAACTATTTTCAATCCGAATCAGTGGACAGCATAGTCTAAAAAGTGTGTCTACATGTGTGTATGCATATGACTATAGTATATATGTGTGCCTACATGTGTGTGTATATACATATGTCTGTATGTGTGTACACTCTAGCTAAATGATAGATTCTTTGAGTTTTTGTCTTAAAGGAAAAAGGATCCCAGCTACTGAAAGTCCAGGACACAAGCTCTACTGTGGATGCACAGAATATTGTAATTTTGTACAAAAATCAGCATGAGGCTTTTTTTTTTTTTTAGACAGAGTTTCATTCTTTAGCCTAGGCTGACCTGGAATTCATGTGTAGTGTATGTGTAAGTGCCTATATGCATTGTGTGTGTGTGTGTGTGTGTGTGTGTGTGTGTGTGTGTGTTGGCACGTGTGTGCACAGAAGCCAGCAGCGGGCTTCAGGTGCCCCTTTATTAGGAAGCTACACAAGTACAAACTCTCAGAGGCTGTATTGGTCCTGAGAGAGGGACTCTACCAATCTAATTCCGTTCTCAAGGTAGACATCAACATGGAAAGCATATTCCCTAAGCCAGTGATTTGGAGCAGCCCAATGGGCTTCACATAATCAATTGAACCTGCTGAAAATGAGTGTGTTACTTGATATTTTCTAGAAAGTTCTGACACATACATCAGTAATCAGGGCTTCCCCAGGTCATGTACCTTTGGTGCACAGATCCAGGAAGGTAGTGTTGGGCTCATCTATGCAATCAACAACACTGCACAGTGAATTAAGTGTGAACACCCTCGTCTGTGTGCATCTGGCTCCAGGGTAGAAATGAGTGGGGTTTAGGCTGAGAGCCTACAGACCTGCAGCTGTCCAATCAAAGACTGATGAGCTGCAGGTGGCAATCCCACTAGCTGCTGCCATCTTTGGCCAAGCCTTTAAAATCAGAGCAAACCGGGGAGGGGAGAAGGGGAATGTGAGCTCGGGCCCTGTAAGATGGAGGTGAGAAAGAGAATGTGAGCTCGGGCCATGTAAGATGGAGATCCATTTGCCTAGTGTGCTAGTGCTGGAAATCTTCTCCTATCTGGATGCCTTCAGCTTGCTCCAAGCTGCCCAAGTGAACAAGGTAAAAACTTCACTTTTTACTGCTGTCCAATTGACCAGCTCTGTGCCTGAACTCCTGCACTGTATATTCCTCCAGAAGGCCCCATTAGCCCACACACACACACACACACACCATGGAGTTGGCTACCCCAGCACACACACACAGTCTCCCTCAGACCTGTCCATTCAGCTCTGACACTAGCATCTCGGTGGCTCATCTGTGTCTCTTGGTGAATGGCAGGGTGAAACTCCAGAATAGCAAGTTAGCACCATTCACTCTGAAGACCTCAAATCCTGTTAAATGATCCAGGAGTGCTGGTGCACCCCTAAATGAGGTACAAGCAAGAGGATCAGGAGTTTGGATCATAGGCAATTAAATGGTGGATTTAAAGCCAGCCTAGGCTACTAGAGAGACCCATTGCAAAACAATCAGAGCAACAAGCTGGTGTGTGGATGTCGGCTGCTGGTGTGTAAAGCCCTTGAGGGTCCCATGTCAAAGGTTTGGAGACTGGTCCTCCTTCCTCCAAGCTCTCCCAGGTGACTTGTGTTTGCTTGGGGTAGCTCTTCCCAGGCTAGCTGGGCCTGTGGGCCTGGAGAGCTGGGATGATTTGATGAACCTGTGTAGGCCCAGCACAGAACAAGTAGGGAGGAATGTTGACTGAGACTCCTTTTTCTCCTGTAGAATTGGAATGAGCTTGCAGACAGTGATTTCCTCTGGAGGTAAGGAAAGGGGCAGAGGCGGGGGTGGAGAGCTCCTGAGCCTGCACTGGACCTCTGGTGTGTGAGATAGACCCAGGAAGATGAATGTGATGGACACAGTGGCTCTGAGCTGTCTGGGACTGTGCCTTGCAGGAGGCTGTGTCTGAAGAGATGGTTCTGTCCAGACATGCTTCTAAAGTGCAGAGGCAATCGGACGTGGAAGCTGTTCTTCTTTCAGAAGATGAGGCAAGAACACTCTTTGTCCCAGGCAAAGCCAGAAGACTTCATCTACAATGAAATGCCCGGGGACTTTGGTATGGGCATGGATGTCCTAGAAGAGACACCCACTCAATATTTTCCCCATTCTATGCAGTCTTATAGTCTCATTTAATAAGAGAAGGGAGCCTGGCAGTGGTGGCACACACCTTTAATCCCAGCACTTGAGAGGCAGAGGCAGGTGGAGTTCAAGGCCAGCCTGGTCTACTAGAGCTAGTTCCAGGACAGCTAGAACTACACAGAGAACCCTGTCTCAGAAAGAGAGAGTGAGAGAGGGCACACGAGAGAGAGAAAGGGAGTAAAGTTTAATGGGTTTGGGTTGCTGTCTAGTCCTGGAGCCAACCCTGATTCTTGTCTTGTCTCCTGTGATTCTCAGCATCATAAAGCTAGCCCAGCCCTAACGCTCCATTTCCCCAAAGACTTCCTACCCTCCCAGAATACAGAGAGAACTGAATGGGGGGAATTACTAAATAGTACAAGCTTTACTATTTACCTTTCTCTAAAAACCACCTTGCAACTGTTTTCTGATGGGAAGATACTTCAAATTTTTTACATTCATTATTTTTAGTGTGTGCATATGTGATATATGTACTGTATTTACATACTACATCAAGTGTATGTCTGGCCTGGAACTCAGAATGTAAACCAGGCTGGCTTTGGGACTGGACTGGAGGTACACCACCACAACTGGCTTTTTTTTTTTTTTTTTTTTTAAGAAAGGGTGTCATGTACCATAGGCTGACCTCAAACTCTCCATGTAGCAAACTGCAATGACCTTGAACTTTGGGTCTTTCTGCCTCCAAATGAGTTCCAGGACTAGAATTTATGGGATTCTAGGAATAGAACCTAACACTCCAACAACCAAGTTACATCCCTTGCCCCCAGTACCCTTTTTGTATCTATAGAAACAGATAAAGAGTAAAAATACTTGAGCCAGTGGCCAACCTGTAGTCTGTTGGCTGACTCCCCATCCTTTCCACAGCGGTTACCCAAGCCTCCCTACAAAGCGAGAGGTTCTGTCACCCCTCAACTATCTAGTGTCCAAATATTGTTGGGGTTTCTTTTCCTTGCAGGAACTCTGGTAAATGCAAGATACCTCTCAGAGAGTGGTTTAACAGTGGACGGACAAGGAAAATCGGTGGTGTGTGTGGTAACTTCCATGACAAGGCTTACCACCTGGGATGTTAGAAAGGTGAGTCTGGAGGAGCAAAACAGAGCTGGATCGGAATCCTGATCCTGAATTCACCTTTTCGTTGTTGAGACAGAGTCTCCCTGTATAGCCGATGCTGTCCTGGAACTCCCTGTGCAGACTGACTTGCCTCTGCCTCCCAGAACTTGGTTTAAGGTGTGCACCATCCATCACTCCTGGTTCCTCCCTCTTTTTTCTTAATTTATTCATTTTATGTGTATGAGTGTTTTCCCGGAATATATAGATGTGCACCACACGTGTTCACGGAGCCTGCGGAGGCCACAGGATGGAGTCAGATCCCTTAGAACTGTAGTTATAGGTGGCTGTGAGCTGTGAATGCTGGGCATTGAACCCAAGATCCCTGCTGAGTCACCCTCCAGTGCCTCTGATGTCTTAAAGTTTTCATTTTAGAGACCTTTCACAGACTCTAGGTTTACCAAAGGTATTTTGTTTTTGTTTCTTGAGACAGGGTTTCTCTGTGTAGCCCTAGCTGTCCTGGAACTCCCTCTGTAGACCAGGCTGGCCTCAAATTAACAAGAGAGATTCCTGCCTCTGCCTCCAGTGCTGGGATTAAAGGTGTGCACCACTGCCTGTCTTACTTTCAGGTATGTTTTGTTTAATATTTGTTTTTTATTTTATATGTTTGTGTGCCTGTGTGAGTTTGTGGCTGGTGGGAGGCCAGAGGCCAGAGGCCAGAGAGTATTGGATTGTTACAGGAGACTGTGAGATGTTGTTTAGGCTCTGAGAGCCCAGTTGGGGTCCTCTCTAGGAGCAGAAATTGCTCTTAACTGCTCCAGCCCTTACTCCAGGGTTTTGTTCAGAGGCTGTTGTGAATATGGTTGCTCCTTCACTTTGTTTATTGGTAATAGGAAGGCCACTGGTTTATTTTTGTTTCATATTTTTGTAGCCTGTCAGTTTGCTGGATGCTTAATCAGCCCTAAGAGTTTTCTGGTGGAGTCTTCAGGATCTCTTAAGGACAGAATCAGTGTTTGTAAATAAGGCTACTATAGCTCCTCTCCTTTTCTTTGCTCCTCTTGGTTTATCGCTCTAGCTAAAACACCATATGGTTTTAAGAGGAAAATAAGAGTGGAAAGTGTGGCTCTCCTTGTCTTTCTTATGTTTCTGGAAATGCTTTGAGGTTTTTTTTTTTTTTTGTGTGTTTGGTCTACAGAGCAAGTTCCAGGATAACCAAGGCTACACAGAGAAACCCTGTTTCAAAAACCAAACACACACACACACACACACACACACACACACACACACACACACACACACACAAAAGTTTGGCAGTGTCCCTTCTTTTCCTGGAATAGTTTGAGAAACATTAGTGTTAGTTTTGTTTTGAAGGTTTGGTAAAATTCACCAGGGAATTAATCTGACCCTGAAAAAAAATTCTTTTAAAGATAACTTATATGTACACACTGTTCTACCTGCATGTCAGAAGAGGGCACCAGATCTCATTACAGATGGTTGTGAGCCATCATGTGGTTGCTGGGAATTGAACTCAGGACCTCTGGAAGAACAGTCAGTGCTCTTAACTAACCTCTGAGCCCTGGGGCTTTTGTTCTTCTCCCTCCCCCCGCCTTTTTTTCACGTGTATGTGTGTGGTATACATACATGTGTACATTCCTGTTCATTTCTCAGTTTAATTTTGGTAGGTCTTATATATCTAGAAATGTATCCATTTTTATTTTTCAATTTATTGAAAACTATTTTTAAGGTATGGTCTAATTGGCTTCTGAATTTTGCTGATATTTGTCATAATGGCTCCCTTCTGTAACTTTATCGATTTGGGTAATTTACTTTGTCTTTATTTTCATTTCAGTAATTTCTAACCCGTCTCTTTATTGTACATGTATTTGTGTATGTATGTGTACATGCATGTGTACATGGCATATGTGTGAAGGTCAGAGGATAGCCTGTGCGAGGCCGCTCCCTCCTTCCATCATATGGGTGTCACATAATTGAACTTAGATTTCAGTCTTGGTGGCAAGTGCCCTTACCTGCTGGCCCCTTTGCCTGGATCTTAGTGATTCATTTATGTCTAACTTTGAGGTTGGAGTGTCTTAATTCCCAGGCATATAGTTATTTGAGGTTTCTCCGAAAAAAGGTTTGTTTATTTTGAGACAAGGTCTCACTGTGTAGCCCTGGTTAGCCTGGAGCTCACAGATTCACCTGACCTTGACTGTGGCTCATGATTTCTCCTGTCTCTGACCCTCTCTGATGCATTAATGCAGGAGCTTGGATCTGTAAACTTTTCTCTTAGAACTGCTTTCACTGTATCTCATGGTTTTTATATATTGTGGTTTTGTCTTCATTCAATATTAGGAGCTTTTTTTACCCTTTTGATTTCTTCAGTGACCCCATTCATCAGTTTGTTTGATCTTCACGAGCTTGCATATGTTCTAGAGATCCTATGGCTGTTGGTTATCGTTTTATTCCAGTATATTCTCTTACAATATTCACTGTGTATGCTGCAATATTTGGATAGAATGTTCTGTAGATGTCTCCTAATTTTTTTAAATCTATGATGTCATCTACTTCAGTATTTCTTGTTTATTTTTTTGTCAAGAGGCCCTGCTATTTGGTGAGAGGGGGTATTGAAGTCACCCACTGCTATCGTGCTGGGATCGATCTGTTGCTTCCCAGGGGTATTTGTTTTACCCCATCGTTTGCATGTACTTAGAATTGCAATGTTCTCTTGGTGGATCTTTATCTCTTCTGACTAGTTTCAGCTTGAAGTCTATTTTGTCAGCTAGTTAAACAACACCCGTTTGTTACTTGGGTCCATTTGCTTGAATTCCCTTTCCCATCCTTTTACTCTAGGATAGTGTCTGTCTTTAATGGTGAGGTGCATCTTGGGAGACTTTTTGCTACAGGCTAAGCTTTGTTACCTGCTCTTGAACTCTTCAGAGTTTTTATATCCTCTAGACTTAGTTTTAGTAGGTTTTACTAAGGAAATGTGTCGATTTCTTTTTGACCTTATAGGGAGACTCCGTGGTACTAGAACACTGATTTATCAAGCTGCAACTGGATCCGTGTAGGGAACCCATGTAGGTTTTGTGGAAGCAAAGTTTGTGTGATTCTTAGATCTGCTAAACCTTCTTGTGACTGCCTGGGAGCAAGAGCTGTGCCCTCCTGGGGATGGGGTAATTGACACAGCCTGTTTCACCATGATTGGTTCTATGGTAGTGTCTGCCAGGGATTGGTGTACCTTATCCCAGGAGCTAAACAGAACAGAATGTGGCTGTCAGTGGGCATAGTTTCTCCTGGGACCCTCTTAAGCTGTGTGTCTGGGGGGGGGAAGGACAGTGGAAGCTATGACAGCATTGATTCAGTACCAGTACACCTGTGTAGGTGGGAGAATCCGGGAAATCTCAGTTCTCTTCTCCCATCTGCTTTGTTAAAGATTGGAGCCCATATGCAGCTCTGGGAGAGGAATGGTAAGGACCATACCGGACACTCTTTACCCTAGTCCCTATGGGAAAGTACACAGGACTGACCATGCCTGAGGTTAAGTGTGGTACCCAAGGTTTGTCTCCACATCATGATGCCAAATCTCCACTGTGCACTCCGTGTTGGTTTGTGCAAGGGTTTCTCTTGTGTACTCTTGTGAGACAGCCACATGAGACAGCCTGAGACCGCCACATGCTGAGACAGTATAGTAGAATGTCTTAAGGGGTCCCAGGCATGGGATGTGCAGTCTATGAGCTTCCCAGGCTTGGGGCATGTAGGCTTTCTCACCCCCAGAGCTGTGTATGGGGGTCCCTGGTGTGGGGTGTGCAGGCTTTCTCACTCCTAGAGCTTTCTAGGGGTCCCAGGTATGGGGTGTGCAGACTTTCTTCCAGATCAGTCTAAATGTAGGGGCTAGCTTTCTTATCGAGGTGGCTCCTGGTTACAGCATGCTGTGGGGGCTCTGGCAGGTGAAATAAATCTTTGTCTCTGCAGCTGGACAACTGGGCCTCTTCTAGATGGAGACACTAGCAGTAGGTGACAGTATTCTTGTTTCTCTTGGTGTGTACTTCCCTGTTCTGAGTTTTCAAGGTTTCACACACACACACACACAAACCACACACACACACACACACACCCAGCTATGGTTGACTGTTAGTGCTCTGTAGTCATGTATTAAAGTACACAGCTATGTGCCTGTGTCCCCCATCCTCCATAGGGAAGTGTGTGAATGAATGCTGGGTGCCTTTATAAGTATACTGCTTATTCTGTTCTCTCAAATATTTTTCTGTTTGGTTGGTTGGTTTTGTTTTGTTTTTGAGACAGGGTTTCTCTGTGTAAACAGCCTTAGCTGTCTTGGAACTAGCTCTGTAGACCAGACTGGTCTCGAACTCAGAGATCTGCCTGCCTTTGCCTCCTGAGTGCTGGGATTAAAGGCGTGTGCCACTACCACCCAGCATCGGTTTCCTTTTTGTCCTGTGTTATATAACGATGGAATGAACATAATTTGAGAGAAGGTCTCACCCTGCAGATCTGGCTGGCCTTGGAACTATGTAGACCAGGTTAGCCTCCAACTCAACAGAGATCTGCCTGCCTCCTGAGTACTGTGACTAAAGGCATGGGCCAACAACACAGCAACTGTGTTTTGGTTTTGTTTGTTTGACAGGTCACAAGTCAGACTTGTTTGTTAGGTCACAAATGTTTAGAAACATTGTCACTTGCAGGAAAGTAAAAATATACCATAATGTACTGGGTGATCTTAAGGTTGGAGGTTTTTTTAGTCATTTTGTTTTGTGAGCTTGTTTAAGACAGATTATCCAGATGGTCCTAGAACTTACTGGGCAGCCCAGGTTGGCCTCAGACTCATGGGGACCCTCTTAGTTCTGCCTCTGAGTGCTAGGATTCAGTAGTGGATCAGCATACCTGGCAGAGAGAGCCAAGAGTAGAACTTGACTTCAACCTCATGAGACTTAGAGTCATGGAATACCCGGTACTTAACACTTGAACAGGTTGCCTTTCAAAGGAATCAAAGTGGTAGTCATATTTTAGTGACAGATGTTAACTCAAAGGGGGGATTACATTTAGTGGGAGGAAGGCATTACTAATAGTTCCATGCTAATGGAGTTAGGGCTTAGAAATAGTTATATTGGTTGTTGCCTATATTTTTACTAAATTCACATTAATATTTATGCTTTTGGCTTTTGTTTTTAACTGGTAGGGTGTGGGGGTGTGAGTTTGGGGGTGTGGGTGTTTTGTGTGTTATTTTTAAGATAAAGAAAAGTCTTGATGAGAACCCATTTTTGTTTGGAATATATAAGAACTGATGATACAATAACAAGTTTTGCAAAGATTAATTCATTGCGAATAAGTTTCATGTGTTACAAAATTTAGTACTAAGCTGAGCATTGTGGTACATGCCTTTAACCCCAGCACTTGGGAGGCAGAGGCAGGTGAATCTGAGTTCAAGGTCAGTCTGGTCTATAGAGTGAGTTCCAGGACAGCTAGGGCTACTCAGAAACCCTGTCTCGAAAAACCAATCCCTGAAAAGCCAGACTTAATACTTCCAGAAGTGGTGGTCCATGCCTTTAACCTCAGTACTCAGGTGGCAAAGGCAGGTGGATATCTGAGTTTGAGGCCAGCCTGGTTTATATACAATGTGTTTCAGGACAGCCACGGCTGTAGAGAGATCCTATCTCAAAAGTAAATAAAAAAAATATAAATAAATACTAACCTCACCAGACCCGGTGATACCAACATGCTGCATGTTGCACTATTAGTAAAAGCAAGACTGATTTGAGTACAGGAGGACTGATCTTCACACATGTTTGTGAGTGCTGCTGGTTCTCTCCTTCCGCCATGCTCTTCCTGGGGATCAGACTCATGTGTGTCATCTGGTTTGGTAGCAAACTCGCCGGCCATGGTCTTCTTCACAGTCTGTGTAGGGACTGTTTGCCTCTGAGTATAGCGTACATGTCCTGTTCTCACATCCACTCCTGCCCCCAAATAATCCAGATGTTTATATTTTTCTTATTTATTTATTTATTTATTTATTTATTTATTTATTTATTTGGTTTCTCTGTGTAGCTTTGTAGACCAGCCTGGCCTCAAACTCAGAGATCCGCTTGCCTCTGCCTCCAGAGTGCGGGGATTAAAGGTGTGCACCACCACCTCCTAGCATCTTCTTTTTTGTTGTCTCTCTTTTTTGAGATAGTCTTGTAGTGTAGCCCAACTGGTCTGCAACTTGATATTGTAGACCAGGCTGCCTCAAACTTGTAGTGATCCTCCTGCCTCTGCCTCTGCCTCCCTGGGCTGGGGTTATAGGCATGTGCCACTGTGCTCGCAAGAGATGCTTAGAATTTCCATATCCTTTTCTTGTAAGACGTGGTTCCAGTCTGGAAAAGGCTTTCAAGTAAAATTGATGGGTGAGAGCAGTACAAATAGTTTGTTAGACACAGTGCTGCTCTTGTTCCCTAGGGTATTATGACTTGGTTAAGTCCAGTACAGCCCACCTATATCATGAAACTGGCTACCCTCCCAGAGATGCAACTTGTGATCACCACAGATCTGGATGCAAACATCAAAGTGTGGAACTGTCTTGACAAGGATGCTCTGGCGACCAGCCGTATGTCCGAAACCTGTCAATCGCTGAAAGCTGTCATTACAAGGGATGGCCCAGTCGTCTTGGTAAGTGATCCCCAAATTGCCCTCTTGTTGGAGTCCTCTCTGCAAACCCTAAGAGTCAGTCACAGTACACCAATAAATGATAGCTATAGAAATGTCTGTGCCTTTAACTTCGGGTACATTTCCTAAGCCATCTTTTGTTGCTGATGCTGTTTGAGACAGCCTTGCTGTCCTAGAACTTGCTGTATAGACCACTAGGCTGGCCTCGAACTCGGTGATCTGCCTGCCTCTGTCTCTGGAGTGCTGGGGTTAAAGGTGTATGCCACCCTCAATTTGCTCCTAAACCATTCTTTTAAAAGCAATGATGGGGACAGATGGCTCAGTGGGTAGGAGTGTTTGCTGTACAAGCATGAAGACCTGGGTTCAAATCCCTGGCACTCACATAAACAGTGGGATGTAGCTAAATATGACCAACAACCCCAGTGTTATTGGGACTGGAAATAAAGGGTGACTGGGGCTTGCTGGATGATAGCTAACGTAGCTCCAGATTCAATAAGAGACCATTTCAAGGAAATAAGGTAGAGATTGACGGAACAGGAACCTGACACCCTTCTCTGCCTCCATGTATGCACATCTACACACACACACACACACACACACACACAAATATACATATAATACACAATTTCTCTAAATGATATCATACCTTTGCTTCTTTCAAATGTATGTTATTGAAGAGTTCATAATTTGGACAAAGACAGTGGAGAGAAACACGTGTATTTTTTCATATCACATATTATGGAAAAAAGGATCTTGATACCCCAGTGAGTCCTTGGGGAATACTGTTTTAGGGCTTAGAAAATATCTATCATTTGTGTTTTTTGAGTCAAATATGATATAGTCCTGGCTGTCCTGGAACTCACTATGTAGACCATGGTGGCCTCAAAGTTACAGAGATCTCCCTGCCTCTGCCTCCCAAATGCTGGGATTAAATACCACCTCCTGGCCCTACAAAAGTCTCTTAAAAAAAAAATTCATGAGAGGCAGAGGCTGGTGGATCTCTTGAGTCTGAGGCTAGCCTGGTCTACAGTGTGAGCTCCAGGACAGTCGGAGTTACAGAGAAATCCTGCCTCAAAAAATTCATTTTGTGTGTGGGTATTTTCCTGTATGTGTATCTATGCATCATATACATGCTTAGTGCCCTTAGAGGATGACTAAGGAACCCTGGGACTATAGAGTTACAGTTGTGAACTGCCATGTCAGTTCTGGAGTCGAACCTATATTTTCTGGAAGAACAAGTGCTCTTAAAAACTGCTGAACCACCTCTCTAGCCCCAGAAGGTCTCATTTTTGTTAGATCTTTTTAATTATGTGACTGTGTGTGGGTGTGTGCGTGAGTATAGGTGCCCATAAAGTCTTGGAGATTCGAGTCCCTTGGAGCAGGCTAGAGTATCCACCCAGGGCAGATTCAGTACAGGCTCTTACCCGCTGAGCCTAGGAAATCTTACTGCTCGGGATCATCCAGGGCTCTGTGAGGCAGGCTGGTGGTCTCAGACCTGCCAGTGCTGCCTCCTTCCTACCTCAGGTTTCCCTCCTGATCCGCTGGTGCTTTGATTTCAGGCCGGTGACAGTTGCGGTAACCTTTTCACATATCGCATTCCCGACTTACGGTTTATTTCTACAGTCCATGCATTGGACGCCCCCATTAGCCAGCTCTACTGCTCTCCTCACAAGAAGTGGGTCTTTCTGAATAAGAAACATCCCCAAGTCTTGCCAAAGGTAGGTCTGTTCTAGCGACTTGAACTTCAGGGTGGGTGGGAGTGGTCCAGCCCTCAGGGAGGATCAGGCAGGCTGCTGCTCTTTCCTCAGCCCTACCACAGGCAGAAGCTATCCCTACAGTCAGGAAGGAAAGCGCTGGGAAGCAGGGGTGCCCAGTCACAATGGCAAATGTCTATTAGTGAATGGTGTCCTTGAAACCAGCTCTCCGCCAAAGGAAGGTGAAGGGTCCCTGGAACCCTCTTTACTTTGCTGGCCCTGAGCTCACAGCAGCCTTGTCACTGAACGAAATACACTCATGCCTTCCCCAGGAATCCACCTCTGGTGCTAGATTTCAGACCTGTGCCACCATGCCTGTTGGGAGGCCCTGCTGGTCAGGCCATGGTACGTTTGCCCAGCAGAGCTAGGCACAATATGGAAGACTTCTCCACCCCACCCACATCCCCTGAAGTCTTCCTACTCTCCGCAAACTTTGTTTGGAGAGTGTCTCTAAGCAGGGATGCCTGCCTTATCTCAAGTGTGACCCTTGACACAGTTCCTGCAGAAGCTTTCCCCCTGCAGCCACACAGGGAACCTTATGACAGGAGCTGCTGTTTAATGCAATCTAGGTGATGCCTCAGCCACTGTCCCATCCCCCGCATTTCCATTACCCTGAAATAAAGCGGATCTGTAACCCTGAAGCAGTCTCCTGGAAGGCTATTTCTGTCACGCCCGCAGGCCAGACAAGACCCTGCTTACCCTGTGGCCTGGTGGCCTATGGGCCATGGGGAAAGAGAGGACCCACAGATAGCAGTGCTCTTTATACTCCCTTCCCTCTGACTCCCTGTTCTGTGGTGCCTAGTTCTTAGGTGGCCTGCTCAGAGGCCTAGTGCTCCCTCAGGGCCCATGCATATTTATTTGCCTTTGTACACTGCTGTATTTTCAGGGCCAGTCTGGGTTACAGTAAGACAGTCTCAATGCTTCCCCATTAAAACAAACAAATAGCCCTAGACAGGAAAAGAACCCTCTTCTGTCTGTCTGAGAAGGAGTCGTCTGCTGTGGGATACTCTCTCTGCAGGTGTTTTTCATGGACTGCTTACTGAGGCCAGCAGAGTACCCCACCCCTGTGTTCTGTGTCATCTCACTTACATTATGCGTCAAAGGCTTCTGGACCCCAAGGAGGGAAGACCGGATAACGCTGATGTACCAGAGAGCCGACAAAACCTCAGGATTTGTCACATATGATATGGAACTGGAAAAGACGGAGAACAAAATAAATGTTGAAGGTAAACCTCACCTCCTTAGACATTTCACAAGCCAGGCGTGATGGCATAAACAAAAAAACACAACTCATTGGGTGGTGGTGGCACATGCCTTTAGTCCCAGCACTCAGGAGGCAGAGGCAGGCAGATCTCTGTGAGTTGGAGACCAGCCTGATCTACAGAGCAATTTCCTGGACAGGTTCCAAAGCTACAGAGAAATCCTGTCTCAAAAAAAGAAAACACACATACACAAACACACACACACACACACACACACACACACACACACACACACACACAAACACAATCAAACAAACAAAACCAAAACCCCCTATATTATGAGGCTGGCCAAAATGCTTACAATAGTGGCTCTCAACCTGTGAGTCATGACCCCTCTGACAAATCTTTATCTAAAAAAATATTTACATTATGCTTCTGTGGTGACATATTACTTATGATTTAATAAAGATTTCCTGAAGCATCAGAAAGCAAAGCCAGCCACACTCGTTAGCTATAAAAACTAGGCAGTGGTGGCACACCTTTAATCCCAGGATTCAGGATGGATGTCTGTGAGTTCAAGGCCACCCAGGATCATCCCTTTTGGTCTGAGGTAGAGGTAAGAGCTAGTGGCCTACTGGCCTACTGCTTTGCTTTTTCTGATCTTCAGCTTGAAGCTTGAACCCCAATATCTGTCTCTGGGTCTTTTATTATTTGTGTCACATGCCTCAAAACAGTAAAATTAATTTATTTGGTAGCAATGAAAATCTATGATTGGGAGGGGGTCACAACATGAGGGACTGTATTATAGGGCTACATCATTAGGAAGGTTGGGAACCACTACCTTTAAAGATAGGGGACAACTGCCAAGACTGACAACTTAGTTTAATTCCTGGGGCCCCACATGGAGAAAGGAGAGAACTAAGTCCCTCAAATTGTCTCCTGATTGCCATATGTGTGTTTGTGGCACGAACATCTACACAAACCTAATCAATAATCATGTGACAACAATTTCTAAAAGAAATCCTATTTTCTCCTCTCTCTCCCACAAGTACTCATATAAAGCCATAATGCATGACTTTGCTTTTTTGTTTCTTGTGTTTTGAGTTTCAGGGTTTCTTTAGAGCCCTGGCTGTCCTGGATCTTGCTCTGTACATCAGGCTGGCTTCACACTCACAGATCCACTGAAGTCTGGGATTAAAGGCTTTTGTAAAGGGAACAAAAGGGCTCCTTAGCTGAATGTGAACCCATGCCTGTTCACTGGTCACACTCAGTGGACGCTGTACCCTGCTCTTTTGGGCAAACACGTTTTCATTTTGAAAAGTAAAAAAATTACTAGCTGTCTGTAAGGACATGAACTTGCCACCCTAGGGCCTCCGTCCCCTGCAGGTGGCCGCTCACGGAACTCTCTTGAGAAAAATAGTTCCTGAGATAACTCCAGGATGTCCTAACAACCTCTGTGTAATGTTCCAATGCCTTGTTTAATACAATACATATCTTAACTGATGAGTAAACATGTAACTCCGGATCTCCCCTACCCCCTCCCTAGTCAGCTGATGAGTAAACGTGTAACTTTGGACTTCCCCTATTTCCTTCCCCTCTTTTGCGGTTTTTGCCTTTATAAGCTTGTCACAAGTTTGGGTCGGGGTCGAACTCCTCTACCCCCTCGTGGGTGTATGAGTCTCGACCCCAGCATGCTGGCCTGAGATCTCATCCAATTCCGTTTTCAATAAACTTCCTCGTGTGATTGCAGCAAGTCCGGTCTCGGTGCCTCACTGGGTGCGAGCTATTCCTGAGATTTGAGTGAGGGTCTCCCTTCGGGGGGCTTTCAGTTTATATCCTGTATTAGGGGCTGAGTTAATGCTCTTTCCTAGTACAGGTGTCTTCCCAATGATTGAGCTATTATTGAGTGTCCACACTGTTTCTGTGTCACAGCCTGCCTTTCCATGATAAAGACACAGATTTGTCACTTCACTGGACTGTCTTCATGGTCCCATGTAAGGAAGGGTGTGCTTTTTCACTCAACAATTAAGGATATTTTGCTCTGACTTAAATTATTCAAAAATTGCTTCCGTATTTTGTCTGTGTTTTGTATGAAACAGCACGTGTAATAGCAAGCTTCAAGTTGCCACATCACATAGAGAGCCCAGAATGGATGGGAGTCAGTGACAAGAATGTGATTGTGTGTCCAAGTGGGACATCTTTATTAGTCTACAGCATGACCGGCCTCCAGCTGCAGATATTTCGGGACTACCCGGAAAAGATCATGAGAATACTGGTGGTATGTTTGGGATGCTTCCTTCCCAGCGGGCTCTTTTGATTTTGTTGTTGCTGTTTTCTTGAGACAGGACTTCTCTATGTTCCCTTAGTTATCCTGGAACTCTCTCCGTAGACCAGGCTGGCCTCAAACTCAGAGGTCCCCTTGCCTCTGTCTCCCAAGCACTTAGATTAAAGGCATGCAGTACCACCGCCTGGCTAAATTTCTGTTTTTTAATGTATTACTGTTGGGGCATGTGCCAGGACATGTGCATACACGTGTACATGCAGTATCCAGAGGCCAACCTTCTGGAGTTAGTTCTCTATACCCTCCTGACACCCTTACATGGGCTCAAGGGAGATGGAGCTGAGAGTGTCGGCTTGCTCAGCAAGTGCCTTTACCTGATGGCCCACCTCATTGGCCCTTTTCCCTGTATTGTGACCGGACCTTGACTCTCATCCAATTACATCTGGATGTCCTTTGAAGAATTCCGTGTACGTCATTGTCACATTTTTTGACGGCTGTTTAGAGGTATACAAGTGGGAGGAGAGAAGTCATTACCTCATGAGGTGTTACCGCCTGCAAAACGTAAGCCATATGGGGTTACAAAGGTAAGCTCTGCTCTACAATGTAAACTTTACCTTAATTTAAAAAAAATACAAAGATTTCTGCATTTACTTTTTAAATTTTTTTTTTTAATTTACTTTTTAAAAAAAAAATTGCCAGGCGTTGGTGGTTCACAACTTTAATCCCAGCACTCGGGAGGCAGAAGCAGGTGGATCTCCTAGTTCGAGGCCAGCCTGGTCTACAGAGCAAGTTCTAGGACAGCCTCCAAAGCTACACAGAGAAACCCTGTCTTGAAAAGAAACCTAATAATAATAATAGAAAAATGAGAAAAATTGAAATTTTGTAAAAAAGATAAGACTAGCTAGGTTTATGAACTCAACATCACATAAAACCAGGAATTATGCTTGTGTGTGTGTGTGTGTGTGTGTGTGTGTGTGTGTGTGCGTGCGTGCATGATGTTTTGAGACATCTTGTATAACCCAGGCTGACCTTGAACTCATTATGTAGCCTAGGCTAGCCTAAAGCTTTATGTCCTATATCCAAAGCTTGCCTTGAACTCCTGATCCATTCTGTCTCACTCAGGATCAGTCTTTTGGGTTTTTTGTTTGTTTGTTTGTTTTGTTTTTTTTTAGTTTTGTTTGGTTTTTTGTGGCTTTGGAGCCTGTCCCGAAACTCGCTCTGTAGACCAGGTTGGTTTGGAACTCGTAGAGATCCGCCTGCCTCTGCCTCCTGAGTGCATGTGTCACCACTACCTGGCTACTCTCAGTCTTTTAATTGGTATTAGTTTATTCTTTCAGGATCTGAAAGGGGCTTTCCTGTGTCCTGCCTTGTTGGGAGAACTATTGTCATTATAGTCTGTCATTTTTGTAGATCCAGGTGTAATATCCTTCTGGTTTCAAGTTTGTTTAGTGTTGTGTGTGCCCTCCCTCCCACCACAGGGTTTCTCTGTGTAGCTGTGGCTGTCCTGGAAGTCACTCTGTAGATCACGATGGCCTCAAACTCTTGAGATCTGCCTGCCACTGCCTTCTGAGTGCTGGGATCAAAGGCATGTGCCACCACCACCCACCTTTAGTTCAGGTTTTAGAAGTTTGATTATGGTGATCTCGTGTGAATGTTTGGAATTTTAATGTGCTTGGGCTTGATCAGCTTTTGACTCTGTAAATTTACCAATTTGGGGAAGGCATTTTGTTTAGTTGTGCTGGGGGAGTCAATCCCAGGTCTTGCACAGGTAGAGTATGAATTCTGCTAATGAACTTCACCCTAAAACTTTAGGGAATTTTGCTGTGTTCTCAACATACCTGGTTGGGGGAGGGGAAATGGAGGAAGAGGTCTAACCTGTCCTGCTTCAGTCTCCTAAACTGATGTGACTTAAGGCATGTGGCATCACACCCAACTCCTCTCGTTGCTAAGCTTAGATATCCTATCAGAGAACCCGGAACAGTGGCGAAGGTCTATCCCAGAAGGCTGGGACCAGCATCCATACTATGACGACCTTTGCCAATGTGTGCAGTTACACAAAAATACTGAGATGGCTTAGCAATTAAGGCAATTACCACCTATTCTGACTGCCTGAGCTTGAGTCTCTGGAACTTTCTTAGAGAGAACTGATTTCCACACTGTCACACACACACACACACACACACACACACACACACACCATGAATAAATAAATAAATACTTTAAAAAGTTCTAAACAAACTTAGGAATGCGATTAAAGAACCGTTATCAGTTAGTATGGCTACTCCCATTTGTTCACTGATGTTTTGTTTGTTTTTCCCCTTTGGCAGCATGATTCCCAAAACACTGTGTGATAATGTGAGCATAGTTCGAGTGGTGACAAAAGGTGCACACGGCTGCTTTCTGATGGCATATGTTTTGAAAAACTACTCTTGAGAACTGAGTGGGCTGCTTCCTCTTCCTCACTATAATAAACCTCTATTTGCAAGGCTACACTGGTGATTTTATAGTGTTGTTAAGAAGCGAGGAGGTCAGACGAGGTGGTGCACACCTTTAGTCTCAGGACTTGGGAGGCAGAGGCAGGTGGATCTCCTTAGTTCAAGGCCAGCCTGGTCTACAGAGCTAGTTCCAGGACAGAGAAACTCTGTCTCAAAGTTTAATTGGGCTTATAGACTGTGAGGGTTAGAATAATATGATGGAGTATAGAGGCAGGAACAGTTAAGAGATCACATCCTCATCTCCAAATAGAAGGCAGAGGTGCACTGAGAATGACACGAGTCTTTTGAAACCTCAAAGCCTGCTCATAGTAGCACACCTAATCCTTCTAAAGTAGTCCCCCCAACTAGGGACCAAGTATTCAAAAACTGGGGTGGGGAGCATTCTTGTTCAAATTAGCACACATACACACACTCATGTACACCATACACATATACATAAATTATTAAAAATCCAAATATTAAAAGCAAGGGATTGGTAATGCATGCCTTTAATCCCGGCACTTGGGAGGCAGAGGCGAGTAGATCTCCTAGTTCAAGGCCAGCCTGGTCTACAGCCAAGGATCCTCAACAATATGGCGATCAAGGCTAGCCTGGGTCACATGCTACCCTGTCTCAGAAGACATAAGACCAAAGATGGGAGAGCTGGCTTGGCAGCTGAGACCATAGTAATGAGGGGTGAACTCTGACCAAGTCAGATTCATTGACAGGTGCCAATCGATAAAGTACACTCGATACAGAATGAGGCTGGAACACTGTCCCTGAGCTGCTGCTCCTCTAGTTCCCAATGGCGATCTGAAAAGTCTGGCGAGGGGCAGCAAGTCCTCCTCGGTCCAAGAGCATGTGACCTTCTCCCATTCTTAGTGGGTCACATATCCCCAGAGAAGACAGCATCCATTGGGCCAAGTGGCCCCAGTACAATTGGCTATCTGACTGAATTCCCACAACACCATAGCTGCTTTTCCAGATGACCCGGGTTCATTTCCTAATACCCACATGGACGCTCACAACTGAAAATCCAGTTCCAGGGAATCCAGTGTCCTCTTCTGGCCTCCAAGGGCACTATATGCTTCTGGTCCAGACATATATTCAAGCAAAACAAGGCCCCTGGTTGTCTAGGGACGGATGGCACATGCCTGCAATCCCAGCACTCAGGAGGCTGAGCCTGATCACAGGGAGTTCAAGGAAGCCTGAACTACATAACAAAACCCTTAAATAAGGCTAAGGTGGCTATGAGTTGAAACGAGAATAATGCAAAGAGAAAAAAGCAGGCAAAACAATGTCTTCATAGAATTCTATGAAGACAGTGTTGGTGGCACACACCTTTAGTCCCAGCACTCAGAGGCAGGGGCAGGCTGACTCTGAGTTCGAGACTAGCCTGGTCTACAAACGCTTCTTCCAGGGCAGGTTCCAAAGCCACAGAAAAACCCTGTCTTGAAAAACAAAAACAAACAAACAAACAAACAAAAACAAAAAGAAAAGAATTCTAAGGAATTTCCTAATGAAATTCAGGGTTTCTACCAAATTGGAGTTCGTATCAGAACTCGAAAACCAGACTCTTAGAAAAGTAAAACTCTTGTAGACGAAGTGGTAGACACTCTTCCTTGGAAAAGGGGGATGGTGGTGGCTGGCTCAGAGATGGAACAAAACCGGAAATGACTCTCCAAAAAGTTCCAACAGTAAGGATGCCCACTCTTGGCACCAGGCTTTCTGTCAGTTGAGGTCCCAGCATGATTGAGGTGTCACAAATTCGCTTGAGGAAGGTTTCGTGAAAAGTAATTTGAAGCAAGGATTTAAAACATTAGCTTCACCACTGGGATTGGGATGGCTTCAGTGGGTGAGGGCGCTTGCCAGGCCAGCCTGATGATTTGGGTGTTCAATCCCTGGAGCCCACGTGGTGGAAACAGATCTAACTGCCAAAGCTGGCCTCTGAGTTCCGCTGAACTGGCATGAGTGAGAGTGAGTGAGAGCATTTGCACGCTTACACGAACACGTGCACACGGGCAGGGGGGGTGGCACACAATTGGAGAAACCACAGGCACAGAAGCAAACCCATTGGGATCTTAGCGTCTATGTAGACATCATTGACGTGTAGCATGCCTATGATATCCACTTCTGATCTGCTAGTCCAGACCTCATGCAGGTTCTTCCTCAGCCACAGAAGCCCTGTCAGAAGACACCCTCCACTGGTAACTTCAAGCCTTCCCTTCCCTATGTGGTTAATATGGTTCTGCTAACGCACAACACTGATGTTCATCAGACTATAGTAGCTGACTGAAGAAGGGAGGCTGGGACCTCTCAATTCCCTAGAATGCCCTGGGGCTTCAAGCTATCACTCACAGGGCTTAACTGCAGAGTATTCAGAACTAATCTATGCCGTTCCCTTTACTAGAGCTCTCTGACCAGATACCATTTAGTGACACTTAAAATAGCATATGGAGGAGTTGGAGAGATGGCTCAGCAGCTAAGAGCATTTGCTGACCTTCTAGAGGACCTGAGTTCAATTCCTGGCACCCACATGGTGGCTCACAGCCCAATGTACCATCTGTAATTTCAGTTCTGAGAGCTCCAGCATCCTCTTCTGGCTCCTCTGGCATAAGGCATGCATACGATGCACATACATACATTTAGACAGAACACACACCAATTTCAAAAAAATTAAAAACCACATACCCATAAGATTAACTCTTAAGAAAGGCTCCTAACTTTAAAAAGCATAAGTGAATGGTTAAAGTCATAGATCCGAGTACACTGGCCTGTGAGTGCGCACAGGGAGGCCAAAGAGCGGTGTTGGAGTTTCCCTCTTTTGCTCTACATCTTAAAAACCATTTTCACAGGTACCGTGGGTGGGGAGTGCATGCTGCAGTGCATGTGTGGGAGTCAGAAGGCAACATGCAGGAGTAGGTTCCCTCCTACCCCGTGGGTCCCTGAGATCGAACCCCCGCTCATGAGGCTCGGTAGCGAGCACTTTTACTGACTGAACCACCCTGCCAGCCCCTCTCCCTTTTGTCTTGGGACTTTACCCTCTCTCCTGCGTGGCTGGCCAGCAAACTCCTAGGACCCATTCGTGTCCTCATCCACCCCCCACAGCACTGGAGCTGTAGACACGCACTGCTGTGCCCAGCTCTTACAAGGCTGCTGGGGTTTGAACTTGGGCTTTACTCAATGAACCAATTCCCAGCCCCACACTTTACTAGTGTACTGCCTGCAGTAAACATCTCACAGGAAAAGTCCTTCTTAGTTACATAAACTCCGTGTTAAAAGCACTTTGGGACAAATCTGGACCTGTTCCTAACACAGTGAACTGTAGTCATCTTTCCGTAGGCATAGAACTGTCTTCCATTATTTCAGTTGCCCATGATAAACAATCTGAAAATCTTTTTTGTTTTTTGTTGTTTGTGACAGGGCTTCTCTGTGTAGCTTTGTAGACCAGGCTGGCCTCGAACTCACATAGATCTGCCTGCCTCTGCCTCCCGAATGCTGGGATTATAACTTAATGGTGAAGTGCTTGCCTAGCATACTCAAAACCCTGGGTTTGATTCTGTCACCACACACAATATTCATAAGTTTAAAAATTCTTAGATTGGAGGTTGGAGAGATGGCTCAGCAGTAAAGAGCACTTGCTGCTCTTGAAGATGACCTAGGTTCAATTCCCACCCCCCCACACACAGAGGCTCACAATAGTCTAGAACTCCAGTTTCAGAGGATGCTATCTAATGCCCTCTTCTGGCCTCTGTGGGTACTGCAGGTATGTGCTGCAAAGACATGCACGCAGGCAAAAACTCATATAAAATAATAATCTTGTACCTTCTGGGCATAGTGGACCACTTCTTTAATCCCAGCACTCAGAAGGCAAAGGCAGGTGGATCTCTCTGAGTTCAAGGCTAGCCTGGTTTATTTAGCAAGTTCCAGGCCAGCTAGGGCTATGTAGGGAAGCCTTGTCTCAAAAACAAAACAAAAAATAAATCTTAAAAAAAAATTTCAGGGTTAACGTAGTGGAACAAGCTTTTAATCCCAGCACATGGGAAATAGAGGTATTTAGATCTCTGAGTTCAAGGCCAGCCTGTTCTACAGAGTGAGTTCCAGGACAGCCAGGGTTACACTGAGAAACTTGTCTCAAAAACATATAAAAAAAAAATCCTATATTTGTTATTTTTCTCATTGCTGTGACAAAATATCTGATAAAATCAACCTAAGGGACAGTTTATCTGGTCTAATGGTGCAAGGGAGAAACTGTCAGAATGCAGTCACGTTGGCATGAGTGTGAAGATGGTCACAGTGTGTCTGTATTCAAGAGGCAGGGATGAGCATTCTCTCTTCGTTGTCCTTTTTTAGTCAGTCGATAACCCCAGGCATGGGATTGTGCTACCTGAATTCAGGGTGGGTCTCCCTCCTCAGTAACACCTCTCTGGAAACAACCTCCTAGATTTGCTGGGAGGTGTCTCCTAGGTGATTCCAAATCCAGTCAGGCTGACCTTGGACATTAGCCACCACCCACACCATTCTAAGTGGTGCGTTGAAAACTTCCTGGGTTCCATCCAGGGCACCAATCATCCCAACATACGCCCACTCCATATACTACTCATTCAATAGTCGCTTAGTGGCTGCCTGCCTTCTGGGACAAACTGTCAGAGTGTATCAATCAGTGTAAATGAACACAGCTGAGATCATGGACGAGCAGTGCCCTCATCAAACACAGGCAATGTGGGGATTTATTCAGGGTACTGTACATAGTCACACCAGGAGACGCTGAAGGGTCAGGCACACCCTTGAGCATGCTCAATCCAGGACAGACTCAGTTGTGTACTTCTGGGTGAGGTCAGCGTAGGGGACACTTGTTCAAAGGGTATGGAGCTAAACAAAAAGTCTTCTGGTTTTTCCCAGAGTTTTTGCTGAAATAAAACGGGCATTTTTGGTGCTGCCTTGCTTCCTTGCTAGCAGCACGACCACTGGTGGGCGGCCTCCATGGAAAGACTAACAAACCACCTCTACTTTGCTTGAATTTTCTGGCTGGATTTTTCTTTCCCCATTTTGATTTGGCTTGAGGATGGTTTGGTAGGGGGTGTCTGAGACAGAAGTCAGTATGTGGCCCACTTTCCAGTGGGTAAAAGAATTCTGCCTCAGCCTGCTGAATGCTAAGGGTATAGCCAAGAGCTAACCATGCCCCAGATGTCTTTCATTTTTAAAAAAGCTTTAGAAGTGTTTTAATTATGTATGTGGGGGTAGCATATGCACATGACTGCAGGTGGCAGGAACTGATGAAGATCAGATACAGCTCCCTGGAGCTGAAGTACAGGTGGATGTGGGTGCTGGGAAATGAATTCATGGCCTCTGAACAGTAGTGTTATGCTCTTAATGGGTAAGCCACCTCTCCAGCCCCATTAAAATATTTTACATTTTTTATTGATTGGGGGCACACTTGCCATGGCACACAGGTGGAAGTCAGAGTAACTTCTGAAATTCGGTTTCCTCCTCCTACCTTGTGGGTCCTGGGAATTGAACTCAGATGGTGAGTCTTGGTTGCAAGTGGTGTTACCCTCTGAAGACAGAGTTTCTCAGTATTAACAGTCCTGGCTGTCCTGAAACTCACTTTGTAGACCAGGCTGGCCTCAAATTCACAATTTTTTTCTTGTTGATGACAAAATTCTGTGACAGTTAATTTAACAAGTTGTTTGTTTGCTTGGTTTTTTTAGTTTTTGGAGACAGGGTTTCTCTGTGTAGCCTTGGCTGTCCTGGAACTCACTCTGTAGACCAAGATGGCCTCGAAATCACAGACATCTGTCTGCCTCTGCCTCCTGAGTGCTGGATTTAAAGGCCTGCACAGCCACCACCCAGCTGATAGTTAAATTTTCTAATTTGTTTGACTGTTGAGTTCCTGTGAGTTGGGCTATAAGTGGGTGCTTCAATTAGAAATACTGATGTGTCTTGTGTTCTTTTACGAATACTCTAATGTGTAGGGAGAGATCAACCTGACCTTGCTGAAGCCATAGCCACAGCTCTGGTCCCCTCCCATTGTTTCCCACTGTGTGATAATGAAGTGAAGCTTTACACCCCACACCTGGTGCCAGCTGTGCCAGGGACATCCTGACATCTCTGATATTGGCTTGAGAAGAGTAGGCATTGAGTTGTGTTTGTCCTCACTCCATAAGCTCCCTTCTGCTGGCACAGACTGTGGGATCCACTGGCCTCGATGCCACCAAGAAACATGTGTCTGCAGGGAAGAAGTCCCCCAACAAACATATGGCAGTCTGAAACCCAGTTTGCCTGCCTCTTTCCTGGGTCTGGTGGCATTTGCAGCCTGTACACTGACCATGCTTCTTTTTTTATTTGATGGCTCTGCACCAGTAATTTAATACTGGCGCAGCAGCAAGAAGATCAGAAATGAGCCCTACTTAAGGTCATTAGTCTTGGGGTAGACCAGTTGCTCAAAGAATTGAGGACATTGGAAATGACATCAATAGTGAAGGTTTAAAAACAAGGCAAAGCAAGGTGGAGGCACACATATTTAATCCCAGTACTTGGGAGGCAGAGGCAGATGTGAGTTCCAGGACAGCTGGGGGCTTCAGAGAGAAACCCTGACTGGAGACAAAGCAAGGCTAAGTGGGTGATGTGAAATGCCCTTCTAGACCTTGAGGCCCGAGAACTGGTATCTGCAGTTAGCTATTGTCTTGGTTTTGTTGGGTTTTTTGTTTGTTTGTTTGAATTTTGTCAACTTTATACAAGCTAGAATTATCTGGGAAAGGAATGCCCCCATTGAGAAAATGCCTCCATCAGCCTGGCCTGAATGGAAGACTATAGGCATTTTCTTGATTAATGATTGATGTGGAAGGAACCATCCCACCGTGGGTGGTGCCACCCCCACCCACCCTACCTCTGTCCTCAGGGCAGCAGTCCTGAGTAATAGAAGAAAGCAGGTTGAACAAGCTCGTGGTCTATGACCTCGGCTTCAGTTCCTGCCTGGAGGTTCCTGCTTCAGCTTCCCTGGTGATGGGCTGTGACCCGTAAGCCAAGTAAACTTTTTCTTCCCCAAGTTGCTTTTGCTTGTGGCATTTATCACAACCATAGAAGCCTAACTGAGACAGCTTAGCAACTATCTTAGCAAGGACTTCCCTGTGGCCATTTGGACTCTGAGAAGGACAATTCTGAGAGTAGGGTTCTCTGGGTGGCTGGCACTCAGCAAACACTTTTCCCCATAGCGAATGATGAGACTTGGGTACTTCTGTGGTCTAAGATAGATGCTGACCTCGGGCTGTTTGCACTGGAAAGGCTGCAGGAGTTTTCAGTCTGCAGTTATGTTGGCCGGGCCCAGAGTCAAATACAGTTGTACTGACAAATGAAGAAAAGCCACCAAGAAGGTGGTGATGGCACGCGCCTTTATTCCCAGCACTCAGGCAGCAGTGGCAAGCAGATCTCTGAGTTGGAGGCTGACCAGTCTGTCGCAGGACAGCTGGAGCTGTTAACACAGAGAAACCCTGTCTCAAAACCAAACAAAAATCTCACTGAAAATGCGACTTAATACAAAGCCAGAAGTGTGTGTGTGTGTTTGCTTTTTAAAAGGGCAGGTGGGGCCCCTGAGATGTCTGATGACCTGTTTTTAATTGGCCCCACTTGGTGACAGAGAACTGATTCCCTGAAGTTTTCCTCTGACCATATGTGCATGGTGACATTCTGCTCAGAGCCTGAAAATGCCAACCAAGCAAGGGTGCATGAGAAAAAAGAAAAAACTTTTTTTTTTTTGTTTTCCAAGACAGGTTCTCTGTGTGGCTCCAGCTGTCCTGGAACTCACTCTGTAGACCAGGCTGACCTCAAACTCACAGAGATCTGCTTACCTCTCCTTCCTCAATGCTGGGGTTAAAGGCGTGAGCCAGCCCCGCCTGGCCATGACAAAGAATTTTATTAATTCATGAGCTAGCTGGTCACAAGATGACCAGTCAGTGGACAATGCTTCCAGGATTATTTTCTGGAAAGAGATGACTGGAGACTGTGTGGGCATCGTCTCATGGCTGAAGTCCGTGGTCAGGTACACAGACCCGACCTAATCACTGCTCATGCGTTTTTCAGTTCTGCAGATTTAAGTAATTATTTTTGCCAAAATGGTTATTTCTTCAGGTTGTTCTTACTGACTAGTTGTGCAGACTTCCTGGCATGTTACGCAGTGGACGGTTAGCATGTTACACATGCCCAGAGGCCTGCCTGTTCCTGACCAGCAAGTGCACAGGGTGACACACACCTTTAGTCCCAGCACTCATGAAGCAGAGGCAGGTGGATCTCTGAATTCACAGCCGGCCTGGTCTACAGTGAGTTCCAGGACAGATAAGGGTATACACAGAGAAACCCTGTCTGGAAAACAAAACAAAAACCCCATTTATCTGATTACTGTGGAAGAGAAGATTAGGTGGAGTTAAATACGGGAAGAGAGGGGGAAAGGGAAGGGGAGAGGGAGGGAGAACATTAGATTTTAATATTCTGTTTCAGAGAGGCCCTATGGACAGAAGGGCTCCCTGTGTAGTATGTGACAGGGACAGGGTCCCAGCGGAGAACCAGGTCTTCTGCCCTTTCGTGCAATCACTCTACCTTCCCCCTCGGGAGGGGCCAAAATGGAATTTACACCTTCTGCTCTCGCTTTTTCCCTTCTTCTGAGAACCTGCATGGAGTGGGCTCTGGGCAAGGAGAGCGTGGAGCTGACCAGGGCTCTTACAATGAAGGCTACCCCGCGGGGACTTCTCCAGCAGGGTTAGGGCATGGCTGATGGAAGGGGAAGCTGAGATTGAGTAGTCCATTCTCCATGTGGTCGCTGTGGCGAAAGCCCAGTTATGCTCTCTCCACAGGGTTTCTACCAGGGCCCCCCTCCTCCAGGGCAGAGCTGCCTGACCCATGACCACATGCACACATCTTACATGTGTGCCATTGCATTCAGACAGTGGCCACAGGGCTCCAAATGCCTGCATGTACCTCTGTGGGTGTGCAGCACGCAGGCACACCGCTTTCACACCTCTGGGATGGCCTGTGCCTTGCTCTGGCTGACTTCTTTGGCCCCGAGCTGAAGCTATAGACTTGAGAACTTGTCTTCTACAGCCTGAAGCTTGGTTGTCCTTGGATTGCAGCCTGGAAAGATGGCATAGGAGCGCCACCAGCTCTGAAAGTTGAAATTTCCGACATCTTCCAGGTAGTTTGTGTGGCTCCTCTTGAGGAGAACCAGGGAATGGGGGAGAGGGAGGGTTCTGAAAGCAAAGAGGCTCAGGGCCAATTCTTGCTATGGCAGGAAACAGCCTCGCAGAGACCCCACTGGTCACTTACAGAGTAGGCCTGAGAGGTGCTGAGGTTGGATGCACCATTTGTCCTTTATTGCTTTCCACCCTGCTCTGCATTGCAGAGCTGCCCTCGAGCTTTCAGACAAACTAAAAGAAGCCTGGCTATGGGAAAAGCGACCTGGGTCATTACCTCTCCTCCCCCACATCCTTCTGGAGTAGATGTAATGCTTCCCTCAGCTGGTCCTCCCCTTAGCCCAGCTGCCTGTTCTTGTCCCTTCAAGCTCAAGGCTAGTGACAGCTGCTCCATCTCTGATACTCTGAGACTTGGACTGATGACAGCTCTAATTCACACCCCTTCAGTGGCTTCTCTAATGCCCACCTATTAAGTAGGGCTCTGGACAAATGCCTCTTTCCTGGTCCATACCATCAGTGCCCTGCCTGGACCTGGACCAATCTAGTAGTTACTGCTTCTTCATTAAATTTTTCCAGAAGCCAGCTGAAGCTATCACCCGCCACAGGACACATGCCGTGCACCATTATGCTGTTCCCTTTTCTGAAGATACCCAGCCACTCAGGAAAGTGAAATTAAGAGTCCTTGCAGGCCGTAAGCGCCCATTCTGTGGATGGCTAACCTCCAACTTCTCTTATGCCACCCTTCCCGTAACAGCAGTCACCACCACTGTTGGGAACACCCACAATGGTTTTCCTGCTGGCTACTCACTGCTACACTATCATTTTCTGTCTTTAAATGTAGCTTGCTCTCAACCTAGATTCTAGAGCATGGCTTTAGCACTGGAGTCCACTGTGATTATGTGTAAATGTTTGTGCCCACATGTACGCCTGAGTTCTGATACTCACAGAGGACAGACGTGTCACATCTCCTGGAGCTGCAGTTACAGACAGTTGTAAGACACCTAATATGGGCGCTGAGGACCACGCTTCTTTCTCAAGGAACAACAGCCAAGTGCTTTTAACTGCAGAGCCATCTCAATTCTACTCCACGGCCAGAAGATGGCAGTATGAATCCAGGCACCAGCAGTTCCTATATGTGCTGGGTCTCTGGAGTAGACAGCCCATACATAGGTCTCAGTAGCCAGAGAATCCAAGCACTTGGAAGCAGTCCCCTGCCCTCCTCCCCAGGTAAGTTTGGAATGGGATAAACTATCATTCCCCCCCCTTTTTTTTTTTTTTTTTAAAAAGAAAAGATCCCTGTCTACCCTTGACTGGTTTAGAATTTACTGTGTAGATCAGGGTTTCTCTGTAGCTTTGGAGCCTGTCCTTTAACTCACACAAATATGACTCTGTGCCTCCCAAGCGCTGGGATTAAAGGTGTATGCCACCACCACTGGGCAAGAACAGAAAGCTATTTAAAAAGTTAATGCTGAGGTGGTGGTGGTGCACTACTTTAATCCAAGCACTCGGCAGGAGGATCTCTCAAGTCCAAGGTCAGCCTGGTCTACAGAGTGACTTCCAGGACAGCCAGGGCTACACAGAGAAACCCTGTCTTAAAAATAAACAAACCAAAATAATGAGTTTTGCCTACATGTTTATACACCATGTGTGTGCCTGCTGCCCACAGAGCTCAAAGACAATATTGGAACTCCTGGACCTAGAGTTATAGACGGTTGTGAGCTAACATATGGGTGCTGGGAATAAAATCTGGGCCCTGCAAGAGCCAACTTCTGAGATCTAGCCAGGCCTGGTGGCACAGAGCTGTAATCTCTGTACTCAGGAGGCTGAGGCAGGAGCATTACTGCAAAAACTAGGCTAACCTAGTCAGACACCCTTTCTCAAATAAACCAACACAGATAAGAATCTTTGTTTTTTTGTTTTTTTGAGACATGGTTTTTTCTGTGGCTTTGGGGCCTGGCCTGGAACTCGCTCTGTAGACCAGGCCAGCCTCAAACTCACAGAGCTCCTCTTGCCTCTGCCTCCCAAATGCTGAGACCAATGCCCAGCCAGATATGAATTATAAGACTTTATCATATGTAATCATGTGTACTTGTGTCATGGGAAATGTGTATGTGAGTGAAAATGACCCAGAGGCAAGAAGGTGGCATCAAATCCCCTGGAAATGGAATCACACTTGTGAGCCGCCTAATGTGGGTGCCTGGGAACTGAACTCAGGTCCTCTGGAAGAGCAACTGCTCATAACCACAGTACCGCCTTCCCAGCGGTACAGGATTTTTGATGGACCCATGCCTTAGCTGACCGAGGGGATTTGGGTATGTGCTT
The DNA here is from genome assembly GCA_030556225.1 of Cricetiscus sungorus. Classification (NCBI taxonomy): domain Eukaryota; kingdom Metazoa; phylum Chordata; class Mammalia; order Rodentia; family Cricetidae; genus Cricetiscus; species Cricetiscus sungorus. The sequence continues at coordinate 27,385,416 of JANBXA010000642.1, read as the reverse complement.
TTTAATGTGTTCTCCACTCGTAAGCATTACCAGGTGGGTCTACACTATGGCCCAGCACAGTCCAGACTCTGGGTATCCGTCAACAGTGCTTCTGCCCCTTCCCAAGGTTCCAGGGACCTCCAGAGTGACCCTGGTGCTAATCAGCACAATAGATGTGACACCCAGAAGCACCATTTTCTAGGAGAATTAATACAAACATATAATGTGCTGGCTGTGGTAACGCACACCTTTAGTTTCCGCACTCAGGAGGCAGAGTCTGACTTTGAATTCAAGGCCAAAGTGATCTACAGCAAGTTCCAGGCCAGCCAGGGAGAAACAGTGAAGGCCTGTCTTAAGGCATACACATATTCATCTGGACAATTATTCCAGTATTTACATTGGTGGGAAAAGTGAGAAGCGAGTTTATGGAAAACAAGGAGGGCACACCTTTGCAAACTTGGGGAGAAAAGGGGAAAAGGCAAAGTGCATTACAAACATTCTATCCTGAAGCTGGCTGAGGCCCAGGGGAGCCACCACCAAGCTCTGGTGGCTCTGGCAATCTCGGCCACGGTGTTTTGAGTGAAGACTTAGCTTCCTATCTTATGTGGTAAGGTTTTTATTTTCATGACATCCTCTATCACAATGCTCTGAGGGTGAGACGTGAGTGACTCAGTGCACATTCGGTGCCCGCCCTTCCCGTGAGCGCTTGCCCAAGCGTGCAGGTACTTGAAAGCCTTGCTCCCCAGGAACCTTCACCTCCTCACAAGACTCCCAAAGACCACAGAAGCCCAAGCCTGGGGCAGAGGTGTAGCTGTCGCCCCTCTCTGTGCCTGTTTGAAGTCTAGCCAAGACCTCATTCCCTCGTCAGCCCTGTTCCTAGACTCAGCCCCATGGTTAGCCATGGGGGAGGCAGAAACATTGAGTGAGGATAAAATCTGGACTAAGGCAGCTATTATTAGTACTGAGGTTCACACGCTCCCAAGTCAGGGCCTGACTGCTGACCCCATCTGCGACTGTGGCTCCTCACATCTGGCAGGCATGGGCAGACAGGATGTTAGAGATGACAGAAATAGCAGCTGTGATTACCCCTCGAACGAAAACCAACATGGCTCTGCTATGTTGAGGACCAGGACTTTACGGATGAAAAGAAGGACTCTTCTAGGAATCCTATCAGCCCATCTCTTCAAACCCTCCGGGAAGCCCCCACAGGTGTCTGGATCACTGGTGGTACACAATGCGAAGGTCAGGGGGAGCGCTCTGAGGCTGACATCTGTATCCTCAAGCTCTACCTGACCCCGGTGGCCACGGACATCTCAGCACAGTGGCCTTGAAGCTCACCTGCAGCTTCAAACAGGGAAACATCAGCTAAGAGGCCACCACACAGGCAGGTGGCTGGCCGTGAGCCCTGCCTTAAGGTACCCTGCCAAGGACAGCAATATGGAACTCAGGTCTAGAAACAGGCCCATGGACCAGGAGCTTTGAGACCCACGGTGCCTACAGTCACCTTTAATGATGCCACGCTTTCCCAATTCCTTTGAAACTTTATGGAACATGAAGTTAGCACAACCTGCAACCAAGGTGAACCCCTTGGAGATAGAGAACCTGCCCTCCTCACCGGGCCCCAGACCTCCCTGAGCCCTAGAGTGCTTCAGAGTCTCCTTTCCAGGAAGCTGACCCCACCTAGGAGCCAGGGAGGAACTGCCTGGCTGCAGTGTAGGGCCTTTCAGAGAGGTGGAGACCCTTCAGTGTGACCGTGCCCATGTCCCCCAACCGCTGCCAGGTAGCAGAAGGGCCAGTGCGTCCATCTGAGACTCTGCACCATGTGTTCCCCTTTAACGAAGAGCTGCTGCATCCGTGGACCACTGCTGTCCCTCCCCACCAGCCCCCTGAAGACAGGGTGGGCCTGAGGCACCATTCCTGCTGAGGCAGCAGCAGCCCAGAAAGGCATTTTCTCTCTCTCAGGCCTGGAAATCGGCAACCAGGAACAAGGGCAGAGAAAACTACACTGAGTTCGAGGAGGATGGATGAAAAGGACAGGAAGTGGGAGGGCGATCTTCCTTCCTGTGATTTCTGATGGGACACAGGCCAGTGCTTAACAACAGTCCAGTCTCCCCAGGGGCCTTACCAGACAGTCTCTGGAAACCCTAAGTCCTCAGTTTCCTGCAGGCTGTCACCCAGGAAATATGTCACAGAGTCACCATTCTCGGGGCAGGCCTGGCACTACCAACTGAGCCAGCAGGTCCCATGCCTACAAGGTGGGCCCAACTGGGCTGAGGCCAAAGCCAGCGGGAAGTTGGGAGCCACCTCTCATTAAACTGCGCTTGTCAGTCACTACAGGCATCTACGAAGGTGGCCTCTCCCTTGAGATTCCAGGGCTGCCCAGGAGGTGCTGAGACAACAGCAGGCCCGGACTCCCTGGTCCCTATAGATCTGTGACCTTGTTTTCCACAGCAGCAGCAATCTGCTGGAGCCTGTACCCTAGCTGCATCTTCTGAGCAGTGCCATCCTCCTCCAGGGCAGTGATGATCTGCAAGGCAGAAGCAACAGACTCAGGTAAGATGTCCCCTGCCCCCACGAGTGCTGCGGGTGGATTTCGGCAGGCCTACGGGCTATAGCACACTCAGGGTTGAGCACGAGATATCCAGTGAGTCACCTCACTTACTATCAGGGTGAAAACAGAACAAAGTCATCGTGGGTTGCTTTTCTAGGTTTTCTTATGTTTGAGACAGGGTGTCAGTATGGCCTTACAGAAACGTCCTGCGTCTCCCATGCTGAGAATACAGTCATATACCACCACAGAGATGCTGAAGAACAGGCAGTTACCCATTCCCTACCATTCTCTCCTTGCCCAGCTCATGTCGGGTAGAAGCCAGCTTTATACATACATGGTCTTCTCACAAGGTCTGCCAAAGCCATCCCCACGCCCTGCCTTGCCCTGCCCGCTAATGGCATCTCATGATTCTATGTGCCAAGACCAGGAGGATATGGTATAGGAGGCTGTGGGCCATGATACAGGTTCTTCTCAACAGTGACAGGGACATCACCGGTGCCACATGAATGTGGTGATTCTACTAAGCACTCAAGAATGACTAACAGATGCTCAAAACAACAGGGCCCAGGGTGTGCTCACCTGGTCATAGTATTTGTTGATATACTTGTAGAGTTCATGCAGAGCCACACGGGCCCCAAGGTCACCAGAGTAGTTCTAGGGAGGAGGGCAAACACAAGGTGAGAGACAGAGAGGGAAGCGGGGGAGAGGCCCAGGACCCCAGAGAAGGATAGAGCAGGAAAGGGGACCTGAAAAAGAATGGGTCCTGTGGTAGGAAGCAGAGACCCAGGGCACAGCGTGACCACAGCTCAGGCAGGCTAAGGTCAAAGAATCCCTGGAGGAAGAAACTCCAGGACTAGTTTCAGCAGGCCTGGACTTTGCCCGGGAGCCCTGCCTGCCTTTCCCAGACAAGGCTATACAGCTAGATATCCTCCCATTCACTCCAAGAGACTGGCTGGGAATGCAGCATAATTTTGCTCTGCTCTTTCTCAAATGTTTCCTGAGGCCAAGGCCTCACTGGGACATCAGACCCTCAGCCTCCTTCTCTGGACAGCAATGCTGACGTAGCCTAAGTAACTCATGGAGAGCTTTAGGGGGATCAAACGCAGAAGTACACCCCCCTGAAGTACCCCGAAAGCATAGCTGCTGTTGGTAGTGTGGGTATCCTTGTAACCACTTGAGGAACACTGTCCATCGTTCCTAAAGATCTCATGTGTATGCTGACAGTGCCACAGGGTAGCAGAACAGTGGACAGCACAGGCAGGTAGACTGAAAAGGCCTAGAGCTGAATCCATCCACTCAACAGACCCTAACAAGGGCTGCGACAATACAAGCACCTGGCTAGATCAGATTCGATGACAGCTATCGAAATGAGATCCCTGCTCACTCACTCTGAGATGCTGGGAGGGCTGGCCTTTTTGAGTAACACCGACATTAGAATACTCTGCCCATATGGTGACAGAGTGTGTGTCCTTTCCCAGCCAGTTCAGAGGTACACAAGTGACAGGGGCTTCTCTCCAGTTAAGACACATGAAGGGGAGACCTTACCCGGGACAGCTCTGCTAGGACTGAGTTCATCTCTTGGTCACTGGCCGGGACAGTCTGTCTGATATCTGTATAGTACCTGCCAGGGACAGCAGACGCTAAAAACCCACTTCCTTAGCCTCAGCAGGGCCCACCGAGGGCCTCAGCCGCACACATACTCCCATGCCTTCCCGCCCGTACCTTTCTACCATCTGTTTGTAACGGGGAATATCTCGAGCATATAGAAGCTTGTTGATGGGAGAGTCCTAGACACCAGCAGACAGAACAGAAGGAAGGTCAAAGTTCAATAAGGTGATCAGCACCTGGGGTTCCCAGCATCCTCACAGTTTTACAACTAAAACGACCTACATCCCAGGACCCTCCCAGCTTCCAGCAAGCCGGGATCATTGGTCACCCTAGTTCTTGGGGTTTTGTGCGTGCGCATGCGTGCGTGCAAGTGCACTCACATGTGTGGAAGTCAGAGGACAACTTGCAGGAGTTAGTTCTCTTCTTCCATCGTATGGGTCCCAGGGATTGACCTCAGGTCATCAGGCTTGCAGTGAGTCCATTAAACCATTAAGGCCCTGGCCACTGGGAACCCCATGTCAGACTCTGGGCTTTGACTTCTGGAACATCTTCCCACCTTTGGTGCTGTGCTCACAGCTCCCCCCTACCTGCTGCCCCTTCCTGTCATACCACTGACAAAGACACCTCCAGCACCCCAAGAAACTAAATCTGCCAGGTATCCTGGGGGTGGCTCTAAGACTGGAGAATCCATGACACCATGAGACACCACTGGTGCCGCCCTGCAATTTCTCAGGCTCACCCCCAAATCTGAGCTTCATAGCCTGGGACCTGCAAGACTGGCCTCATGCTCCGATACCCCACACCTCCAATCCACACGTGTACCTTTGCTGGCTTGAGCTGGCCACTGCTCCAGCCCACCTACACATGTAACTGCCCCACTACACCCTGTTCCCTACTGTGGCTACCTAGCCACTTGCCTTAATGGTGAGCCCTCACCAAGTGGCACTGGTTACATATGACTCTGCTGTCAGAGATTGTCACCACGCTCCACTTTCCACACCCACACAGGCCACCTGGGCGATCCCAGCCTGCTCACCCTGCCCAGTTTGTGGTCGGCCAGGGTGCAGGCATCCATGAAGGTCTGTGCAATGACGAGGAGCACCGCGTCCATGTTGTCAGATGTCTGCACGTCGAACACGAACTGGGGGTTTTTGATGATGTTAATCCAGAATCTCAGCGGCAGGCTGCAAATTGGGAAGAAAGGACAAATAACTATGCTAGGAGGGAGGCGGGGGGGGGGCCGACGCATGTCCCCAGCCTGTTCCTCCCACACCTGTTGGTCTTCCAGATGTGGATGGTATCCTGATCGGAGATGCCGTGCTGCTGAGCCTGTTCATCTAGCAAGTCGAAGAAGTACTTCACAGCCAGCGGCACGGGGCGGCTGGTGCCGAGAATCACCTGGAACAGGTCATCCACAAACTTCTGCAGTGTGCCCTGTGGGAAGGAATGGCATCAGAGAGCCCGGTGAGGAAGGAGACCAAACAGCAGCCACTGCCTTGTACAACCCCACATCGTCCCCATGTCCCCTGGGTAGCCATTCTTCCTAATAACAACCCAGCCCCACCTTCATGGACAGCAGGCGCGTCAGGTAGATCTCTGGAATGGCTTTGGCTCGCTCACGCTCCCCACCCCGAAGGCTGCCCCTCCGAGGCCTGGGCGGCTCTGGCTCCTCACTTGGCTTTACCAGGTGCCAGGGCCGGATGCCCCCCTCATCTACGTCCTCCAGCATTGGCGTCCCTGTGCCAAGATGTAAGAGTTTAGGTACCCCCCACACGGTGCTGTCACTGCTCAGGAGGGCTGAGGCTCCTCTGAGGAGACACCGGTCATCCCTCAGCCTGAAAGACCTTCCCTGCTACCCACAACTGGGCAACACAAATGCAGAAAACCACGACAAGGCGGAGGTAGGTACTCACGTTCTCCAGGGATGTAATCCTGGTTTTCCCTAAGAACATGCTTTGTAAGGCAGGGAACTAGGGCCACCGTTGCTCCATCTGGGACCTGCCAACCACAGCTGGTGATCCTCCAGTCAGTCTTATCCCACCCCATCCAGCCTCCAGCTCCCAACCCTCCTACCTTGTAATGCTGCAGGGTATTGAGGCGTCTCCACAGACCCTGGACCTCAGAAGTGACATCCTCATCAGAAAGGATGAGGTGCCCCGCCACTCCAGACCGCCATTCTGCAAGGACAAGAGAGGACTTGGCTCGAGGCTTGGAGGATTCTCTTCCTGCCTTGCAGCTCATCCCATCCTAGATGGAGACATGGCCCCTCCACCTGGAGGTAGCTGCACCCACCCTCTCCAGGTGAAAGTTCATCTGATAACATTCCAGAGCTAGCTTCTGTAGCAACTTCCAACATCCCACCTGCCCCCTTAAGACCAATCTAGGGCCAACTCAGGCCCAGCACTATCTCAGGGTCCTCAAGCCACCCTGCTCCCGACACTCACCAACATCCAAGGTGCGAGAGTCTGGCCGCTGGGCAAGAGGCACTCCCTTATAAAGTTGGTCGAGCATCTTCTCCTTGGCCTGGGAGATGGTGTCACAGTCCAGGACCTTCACAGCTATACCCTGGGCCTCTCCTGCACCAGGCCCCACAGCCAGAAGAGCATTCAAGGTCTACACAAGAAATGCACATGAATTCAGGACTGGTTCTACATGAGGATGACCAAGATATAGGTCAAGGGTAGGGACAACCCATGAAACAGCTGCAGCCGCTGAGCCCAGCCCAGTACCAAGCCACTGTAACCCTTTACCTGTCTGCCTCCACCCTTGATGCAAATGCACATGGGGTGAATGGGAGAAGCCCCAAGTGAGCACATAACCCTCCTTCATGCCTGAGGCCGCCCGATGGGGAAGCTGTTTAGGAGACTAGCTAGGACCTCCCTTGTGTGACAGGGAAGCTCCAGGCAGGCTTGCCTGCCAAGAGGCTACTGACTTAAGGGACCAGACTGCATTCCTGGTGCAAGATGGCAAGAAAGATAGATCTGTGCTTCCCTCCTAAGTCTTGAGACTCCCATCTCAATCCTACCATGCTAGGGCTGTAGCTCCGTGCTGGAAGGATGCTTGCTAGTATGTGGGAGGTCACACATTCCTACCACAATAAATGAATAAACAGCCTCACTGCAGGTAACCAGCTCTACATCCAGGCACAGACACCAGTGGAAACTGTTGGTGCAGGCAGGCATATGTACACCTGCCCAGAGCACACGCTCACCAAGGGACGGTACTCCACATCCTCTCTGAGCAGGCGGTTGTCATTCAGGGTATATTTGGCTTTGCCAGTCACACTGTCCACAGGCCCCTTGTCCACTTGATGCTTAATCCCTCGGAAGAGCATGTACAGAGGCTCTCCTACAGAGTCCTGTGAAAGTGTGGGCAGTCAGGTCCTCTGGCAAAAGGCAAAAGTACACAGGGCATGATGGATGAAGTCTTGCTCGGGCATTAGTGGGCAAGTGACATGGACGGCTGGAGACTTAGTGCTCTAAAGGGCCAGACCCTCCCCAGTGAAGAAATGTTGCCCCTCCCTCACCCTCACAAAGGTGTAGAGGCAGATGGACATCCAGTTGGTGAGCAGCTTCTCCACCACAGTCTCTGTCCTGAGATGGCAGCAAAGGGAAGGCCAGGTCAGCAGGGGCTACAGCGCTCTACTCCACGGACCCCCTAGGTCTACTCCTTGCTCCTACGTTCTGACAGCCACCCACCTGCGCAGCATCAGCTTGGGGTTCTTGGCCACATATTGGGCCACCAGGTCACTAAGTAGAGTACGGAGGATGTCAGTGAAGTATTCAAGCTTCCCGTGAAGTGCCACAGTGAGCAGAGATGCCACATAGGCACGGTCCCGAGCAGAGAAGGTTCGCTGACTTTCCAGCGTGTGGATGAACTGAGGTCAGGGAGAGAGGAAGAGTGAGGGGTGCATTCAGGAGCAGGAGCAGGAGCAGGCAAGACGGGATGGGGAAACCTGGCTGGGAATGCACCTTGGTGAGGAAAAGCTTGCTGTTAAGCAGGTTGGAGAGCTGCCCCAGGCCCTGTTCCACAGTGGGTCGCCTGCTGTCAGGCACGCCGAGGTCCCTGTGCAAGGGTGACTCCCGGTACCCAGGAAAGAAGACCCTCTCTGCATACACCTTGTAGTCAAGGAAGGGGATGCCGCTGCCAAGGAGGTCACTGGTGAGGTCAGTCATCTCAGTCATGAGGTCTGTTAAGCAGAGGAATGTGAGTGGATCCCATGTGACCACAGCAGCCTCCGGGCCAGAGCCCGGAATGACTCCTACCGACAGTCTCACCTGTAAACTCCTTCTTACAGCGGTCCCGAACACTGCTCTCCAGATTCTCCAACTGGATCTGCACTTTCTTATAGTCCCTCAGGGCCTGCTTGCTCTTCCTCCTACTCAGCACCGAGGGCAGAGGGGAAAGGCCAGTCCCTGCTGGGCTCAGCTCATTTTGGCTCAGGCCTGCCTACTACTCCAGGCCAACCTTAGTTAACCTGACCCAAAACAATCTGTGTCCCATTCCCATCAAAGCACATCTACCCCTCACTCCTGCCCCCAGTAAACTCTGACTAAGCCATACAGGGCCCACAAGCTATCTTTATTAACTCAGCTATAATCAGTGGTTTACATATTGTTCATGGCTGTTCTTATGCCCAAGGGCAGAACGGAGGATTGTGGGACATCATTGCGCCTACTGAAACCATTCCCAGAGGTTGAGAGCACTGGCTGCTCTTGTAGAGGACCCAGGTTCAATTCCCGACACCCTCACAAAGATACACATGCAGACAAAACACCAATGCCCATAAAATAAAAATCTTTTTGTTGTTGTGTAGACCACTACCACAGCCAGTCAAAAATAAAAAAAAATAAATAAATACTATTAAAAAAAAAGTTGGGCAGTGGTGGTGCACGCCTTTAATCCCAGCACCCAGGAGGCAAAAGCAGGTGGATCTCTGTGAGTCTGAGGCCAACCTGGTCTACAGAGCAAGTTCCAGGACAACACAGAGAAACCCTGTCTCAAAAACCAAAACAAAACAATTTTGCAGAGCCCTGCTCTAATCTGTACCTTCTCTGTCCAGCATCACCTCCCTACCTGCCACAATTGGCCACACCCACCTGTATATGAGGACAATGATGATGACACCCAGGGCCAGGAGAGATGTGCCCACTCCCAAGCCCACTTGGGCCGCCACAGGAAAAGCCACAGGGCTCTCGCCATCATACTGTACGTGGCCCAGGGAGAAGTGTAGGTTCCCCATCCGCACCTGTGTGGGAAGCTACCTGTGAGTCAGGGCCCCAGACACCATGATGGCCAACCTTGCCCAGGTTCTGCCCACTGACTGTGAACTCAGGCAAAGCATCTGGTGCCTCCTGGAGGGCATGGTGCTGTGGCAGGGGCTGCTCCACAGGCGGCTCACAATACAGGTGGTGTCGGGTCAGTGTCTTCACCACGCAGGGGCCATCTCCTATCATGGCCACCACCTCCTCCTTAGACATGGCAAGGTCGAGATTCTCCCCCTGGAACAGTGGGTCACTGATCTGTTAGAACACTTGATACCTGGAGCCTACCTTCCCAAATGGACAGGGATGGTCCAGAGGCCACCCTTTAGCCCCTCCTTGCAGGTGGAGCCCATGGTCAGAGATGTCCTGCAGACTGCTCACCTTAACCTCCTCTGGGCTTCCCACCTTTCTTCTCACAGCTGAAACCCGGGACAGCCTAACACGATTCCCCAGAGCCTCGGCAGTTAACTAACTCTAGATTACCCTTGCCTAGATGATGACGGATTATCTGACTGTCCAAGTGCCCACACGATACTCACCATGTGTGTCACAACAAACATCTACTGTCACCATTGCAAGCCCAGTTGCCAAATGAGGATCAGCCAGTTACCTAATGTGCACCATACTAACCCAACCACTGATTTACTTAACCAAACAGCCTCTCGCAATATAGGGACCCAGGCCACTAATCAAACCCCTGCCACGACCCAGGATAGCACCTATGCTGTACCAACCCCCTTTAGGACCTGCTCTTTCAACCCTGACCTCTCCAGCATACACATACTGTTCTCCTATAAAAGAACCCAAGAAAGCGCATTACCTCCACAGAGAACACACTCCCTGGCTTGTGCCGGAATGGTGTGGTGGGATCCTCGGGGTTGAGAGAACGCAAAGTGGGGTCAGCTTCATAGGAGAAGGGTATGGGGCTCAGTGTGGCAAAGTCAAAGACCACATTGTCCAGGATAAACTCCACCTGGACCCAAGGGTCCTCTGGTGGGCTAGGGAGGGCAGGTGTGCGGCACACAATAAGATGGGAGGAATTCACAAGACAAGGCTCCTCAATCTGTAGAGGAAGATGAGAGCAGGTCGATGGAGGTACCTCAGGGCTGCCCACAGGTTGTAGTACAGGGGAGGGGAGAGATGGGCAGCATGCTGTAAGCAGAGGAGATTCATAGACATGCTATGTGATGATGCTCCAGACCAACATACTTTCTCAGGGACCACAGGATGCCTCTGTCCAAGCCCCTGGCCAGGCTGTAGCACTCTTGGGACCACAGTCACTCGGATTCTTGGCATCTGTACCACATCCAGATTCTGGCCACGAACCCATATCTCGCGTCCTCCACTGAAACACAGCCAGGGAGCCACTTATGACTTACAAACCAGGACCTAAAGCATAGGCCAGTTCTAGCCAGCTCAGGCCCAAACCCAAACTCCATGACCCCTTCTGTCAAGAGTAAGGGGTTCACAGCCCCCGTTCCCAGAACCCCAGCTCCCCCGCCATGAGGACAACTACACACACACTTTGGCCCCACCTGAAGAAGCTCTTGGTGGGGCCCACAGAGGTGACATTGGGGTCCGATGTATACTTGAATTGGCCATGCTGCAGCCTCCGCTCAGTAGTCCCAAACCAGACAGCCACTGGAAGCTCAGCAGGCACAGGAGAAGGGCTGGTCTCACAGCACAGCTGCTCAGACCGCTGCTCCTGTAGCCTGGGGTGGGGGTAGAAGAGAGGTCAGATGGAAGACTCAGTGGCCAGCTCAAATCTTGGCTCACTTTGCTCCCTCATCAACTGCAGTTTCCTCACTTACCCTGAAGTTGTACTTCTCCCACAGGCCCAGCTTTTGTGGGGATGCCAGCACTTTCTCCAGGGGCAGACTTGACCTATTCCACACTGGCTTGTCCCACCACCCAATCGCCTCCCCGGAATGCATGGATTTTACAGAACAAGAAACAACCCTTACAAGTGACAAGGCTGGTCGCCAACCACCACACGGATGTCCTCTAGCCGCCCCGTCAGGAGCTTAGAACCATGAATGGTGAGGCGGGTGCCTCCGGCTCTGGGGCCTCGGTCTGGGAAAATGGAGTGTACTTTTGGATCCTGTGGGAGGAGGAAGGGGAGAGACAAAGTCAGGTCAAAATAAGAGGTCAGGGGCACCTCAGATAAACAGGACAGCCCCAGCTTGGGGCGTGTTATGAAGGCAAAGCCAAATGTGCTGAGACACAGAGGGAGAGGACCGATAGCAGCTGGGGTAGGAGTGGGGGAGGGGGACTTAGCCATCAGGCACCTGGTAGGCAAAGTTGAACTCCGAGATACTGTGCCCTCTTCCAGGCACCTCCACTGCCACAGCGCCAGTCACTTCCTCCCCGGTGGTCCCAGTGACGCACACAAGACTGAGGGGCACAAAACAGGCAAGGAATAGCAGGCTGCACAGATGTCCCTCAAAGTGACCTGGCAGATCCTCTTCCTGCCACTGCCAGGTGATCTGCCATACCCATCCCCCGTAAGATGGGTCAGCATCCCTCTAGCTTTGGAGGGAAGTCCCTACAGCACACTAGCAAGCTTTGGCATCAGAGAAGTCACAGTCCTGGTTCAGTCATTCAGGTACAGCTTCCAATGCTGAGGAGTGTCATCTCTCTGATGTGACAAGTGTTTACAAAGGAGCCCTGGAGAGCTGAGTGAGTAAGAAGCCTCACCAGCCACCCCAAGTCCCCACCATCATCGCGTGGTCAGCAACCACTTGCAAAGTGATGGAAATTTGATTTAATCTTGAACAAAAAGTTCCTAAAAGCATCTAGTCAGGACTGAGGGCAGACTTGAGCTGTCGAAGAAGAACGCTGGTTCTTGGCCAGAAAACAGAAGCCTGGGGCACATTAACTTCCAGAATGTTAAGCCTACAGTGGCTAACATTGTCACGGTCAACACAAGCACTAGCAAAACAGAGCAAGTGGTGTGGACTAGCTAGGGAGGCTCCAGCCAGAATGTATTTTACTTCAAGAGGCACTGGGGGCTCTTAGTTACCTAACATTTGGAGGGAGTGCATGCCCCTATAAAGTGCCCCCTTGTCTAAAATGCAAACTGTAGGAATCTACAATAGCTCTTCTAAGAGTGCAATGGCGAGGTCACCCTGAGAGTCTGCCCTGCTGCTCATGGGTATCTCCTGGAGAAATGTTCCATCTTCCCTGTGGCATTCTAGAGGTGTGCCATGGGAGTCCCTCCCCAGAGCCCTGCCAGTTATATCCAAGGCCACTAAGAAAGCCAAGAAGTACATCTAAGCAGAGCCATCAGCAAGCTGCAAGCAGTGACTTCTGCCCAACAGACGAATCCCCAAGCAGCCCAGGTCAGGGACCTGTAGCAATATACATAGGAAGCCAGGGTCCCAGGCCTCCGTGGTAACCCAGCACTAAGGCCCTGACACCATAATTAAAGACAGGAGAAAGGAAAGCAGACAATAGAGGAAGGAGGCCCTGGAAAGGAAGCCATCTAGCCACGGTGCCCTCCAGTGCTGGGCCCAAACAGCTCACCTACTAGAGACCTCGTATTCCCCAGCATCGACAGCACAGGGCACTGCAGCCACTCTGACAGTGCCCAGCACATCCTGTACGTGCTGGCCCAGGTTGGAGCCCCTGATGGTGACACGGGTACCTCCGTCTATAGGTCCAGTCAGTGGTTCCACCTACCAGGACAAGGAACACTCACTTCTACTTTCCTGTCACCCTCCATGGTCAGATGCAGACCCAGCTTCCTATTTTGGGTCCATGCATCCGTGACACAGACAACCTCCCTCCAAGGCCAGCAGTGAGGGAGGGGACATGCCAGCATTCTAACATACCGAGTGAATGAGAGGTGCAGGGCATTGAGTGGCCACAGTCTCAGCCTCATGACAGGCTTCCCGGGCCACACAACGTGGGTGCTCCCCCTCACACCACACACAGCCGTACTGGGGCATGGCAGTCTGGCAGCGGCTGCAGTCCCCATGTCCCACGGAGCAGTCATACAGTACCACTAGAGACAGCAGCAGTGAAACGTGATGGGAAGGCCTACGGAGCCCCAATGCCGCCCGCCTGCCCTGTGGTCCCTAGGCAGCTTACCATACAGCCCATCAGCGCTGTCCACTCGCAGGCCGCCCGCCCAACGCACAAACAGCCCCACTTGGAGTTCTGGCTGGGAAGCCTTGTAGCTGAACTGGAGAAATGGGAGTGAAGAAGTCAGAACCTAGAGTTTGGGCCAGGCATGGGGAGGGTGTGGCTTAGGAAAGGGCCAAAATGACTAGTTATGGGAGTAGCATTGGAGGTCAGAACTGGAATTCAGGGATCCCAGGATGAAAGGCAGGAGATCAGCAATGGAACTAAGTATACAGAACCCCTTGGGGTATCCTCAACTTAGAGGTCAGACTGGGGATATGGGGACCCCACGAGGCACAGGTGGGGTACCCATCTGTCTTCCAGCTTGGGCTGTGACAAGCACAACATAAGCAGCCGAGGTTAACATTCACGCCCACCCAGGCTCCTGTGGTCCACACCTGGTGTTGCTGGCACTTGATGTGGCACCAGGTGTCTGGAGGTGGCACACATTCAACCTGGGCCTCAACTGCAACCTCCAGGCCCTCCAGCTCCATCACACATTCGCTGTTCCTTGGGCCATCCTGGGGGCAGAGGACAGAAGCTAGTCCCAGCAGGCCGCAGCACAGGCCCTGCCCAGTAGGAGGGAAGGCTGGGGCCGCTGATGCCCTCTTCTGTTTTATAAGGCTTGGGTAGAGTCGCTTAGTAGCCGAGCAGTCTGAAGGGGACGATGTAGCCAGACAGGCAGACACACCTGGAAGAGCCACAGGTTCCTGCCTCGAAGCTGGATTTCTCGCTCCACGTGGACCGGTATCAGCAAGGAGCCTTGAACTTTCTCTACACAAGGGCAGGAGCTCACCCCCTGACTCATCTCTCCCTGTGGGTACCAACAGTGAGGCAGTCTGTGGCTCCCACCCTGCCCACCTCAGTCTTCTACCTCGCTTGACTCCAATGGCAGCCCTGTCCCTACCCCCCTCCCCAAAGCAGAATCACAGGGAGCGCAAAGGGCTGCATCTTTCCATCCCCTCCCGAGGCCTCCTTCCTGGGCTGGACCTCACCAGCTCCCAGAGCCCGGGGGTGTCGTACTGGTAGTCGAGGCTGGACAGGAGGATGAGGGGGGCAGGAGAGCCCTCGTGCTCTGCTGAGTCTCCATCACCTGAGAGGAGTGTGGAAGTGGAGAAGGCGGGCGTGTCAACCCCCATCCACTCATCCGCCTCGGGCAGCTCGCCGCCTTCTTTCACGAGCCAATCCAGAATAGGCTTCATGGAGCCAGTGGCCCCTGGGAAAGTGGTGGCAGGAGCAGTGCCAGGGGGCTGGTCCAGAGCCCCAATGGAGGGCAGGGCCTCAGGGCCAGGCTCTGCAGGGGACACTGTGGCTGCATCTGAGGGGAACGGGTAGGAGGCCGAGAGGTCCTCAGGTGTGGTCCCTGGTTCCAAGTCAGTAGGGGTAGGGACAGGTGTGGTAGGGAGGTCAGAAAGGAGGGGCTTCTCTTGGAGAGGTGACTCTGTGGAGGTAGGGGAAAGTATGGGGCCAGGACCCGCCCGCCTGGCCCCAGACAGGACATCTGAAACTGTGGAGGGAGCCCTGGGCTCCACTAGGAAGGTGCTGGGAGTAGGGGTGACTATGGCTTTGGGGGCTGTGGGTGTGAATGGAGTGAGTACATCCCTTGCAGGAGGGACCACGGAGAGAAGTGGGCTCTGAGGGGCAAGGCCAAGACAGGAAGGGCCACTCAGCAGGCAGGTGCAGGAGCAGGCAGGCAAGGGTGTGTTAAGAGGGAAGAAGACCGAGGAAAAGAGAAACAAAAACATCCCATTAATTCTCTAAGTAGGAGCACAGAGCGAAGGCTCCAGGGTGTCTGTGCTGAGGTGGTGAGCCAAGGCCACACCTCTTGCCTATTAGCTTAAACGTCCTCTCCCAAAACAGATGGGACGGACAAGCAGCCATTCTCCAGGGTCTGTCACACAAAATAGCTGGAATGCTTAGCACAGAGGCCGGCAGGCACACAGACCCCAGGCCATTAGAAACCTCACCCTGGGAAGCCTTAGCCCTACCCACCAACATGCTTCATCCGGGAGTCCCATTCACCTGTTGGCTTGCCACCATGGGCCCAGCACCACACGAGGCCTTGTGTGTACACAGGTGCTGCCACACACACCAGTTACACCCCCAGCGGCTGCTCACGCAGGCCCGGCACCTGCGTGCGAGCACACAGTACAGTCATGGAATGGAGGCCACAGTAAGGGAGCCCAGTGCCAGGGACAGAAGGTAGGGAACTCACGGTGCAGATGGGAACAGCTCAGTAACTGCCATGCAGTCATAGAACGAGAGGGAAGTGTTGGCGATCACCACGGCACCAAACCTGAGCTCCACATTCACGGAGATGTGGTCTGCAGCATGGGGGAGAAAGCCAGAAATGAGGAGCAGGGAATCCAGACAGAATGAGGGCTGACACCCACCCCAAATGGGGACAGGAGCGAGGGTTGGAGAACAGAGTCCACAGGACACAGCATGGGCAGTATGAGGACTGGAATGACAAAGGGGACTCAGAGCACAACCAGGGCGATGTCTGGATTCACCTCTCATCCCAACAAAACCCCTTAGAGCAAAGTGGAAGCAGGGTGGGGCTCCCAGGTCCGGGGCTGGCCCCTTCTCTCACCCACCGGCTCCTCTGTGCAGCATCGGAGCCTCACTGGGGTCTGGGGAGGGGCACATCACACCAGAACCAGTCAGTAGAGCAGGACTCTGATGGTCTCCAAAGTAACAGAAATATGATTCCCCCGGCCAAAGAGACGGCAGGCCTGGCACCGACAAGAGAACCTACCAAGAAAGCCAAGGGCACACTTTGGGACCACTGGGTGGCTGACCAGGAACTCTCATTTAAGAGGCACCAAGTACAGGCTGGCACAGCATCCTGTAGCCCTTGAGCCCTCACAAACACCCTCTCATCTTGATTGTTATAGAGACATCCAAGAGTTAAGAGAAGTGGCTGAGCAAGGCCATGTGGCATTTGATGCAATAATGTGAAAATCCAAGGTCTCTATCCAGTCTCCCGGTTGGGGCTCCGCCAACTCCGGTGATTTACCTCCTTCTTCTCCTCCCGACTGATATTGGCAGGGCTCACAGCCACCACTCGAAGACAACCCAGCTCTGACTGGAAGCTCCACAGCCACTGCTCTGGGCCCTGGCCCCTGGGACACTCTGACCGGCGAGTACATCTAAGAAGAACCAACATGTTAGCTGTGGCCCTCAAGCAGCCACCAAGAATTCACAAAGCAAATATATCTCTAGTCCCAAGGCCCTGGCCACAGTCCTCATGTAGGGTTGACAGCAGGCTCTGGTGTCTGCTGTGGCGGGGAACTGAAGCCCTGAGCAGGGGGATAAAGAGCAGGGGTGGAGCCATCCAGAGGTCAGAGGTTGAGAGTGGGCGGACAAGGGCCAAGAATCTAGTGTGGAACAGTTACAGAGGCACAAGCCCAGGTCATGAGTTGGTGGAACACTAACCTGCCCAGGAGCACACACCATCCACAGTAAGGGTCCCTGTGGGCCAGGCAAGAGTCACAGTCCAGACGCTGAGCACAGGGGGCCACAGGAACCTTCACAAGCTGTGACAGCAAAGAGGACCTGAGGCTAGCAACCCAAAAACCAGTGGCTCACCCACATACCGATCCCTGTACGGCCCAGAGACCCCTCCCGGCAGCCATTCCCGGGCCTGTGTCCAGGACTCACGGTAGTCTGCGTCATTACATACAGATGCTCAAAGGTACCATCAAAGGTAAGGTCACTGCTCACAGCAGACCCTGGCTGGATGCTCTGTTTAGAGTACGGGACAACACTTCTTCCAGGGCCTAAGTAGACCTAAGGTGAAAGACCACAAGGGCTGGCACTGAGCCCAAAGCCACAAACTCAAGACCTACCACCGCTCAGAACTAGAACAATTAATAAGTAAGAGTCTTCCCTTTGGGTAGTGTGTATGTGGGTGGGTGGGTGGGGCAGTCTTTCATCTCAGCACTCGGGAGGCAGAGATAGGCAGATTTCTGTGAGTTTGAGAGCAGCTTGGTCTACACAGTGAGTTCCAGGCAAGACAGGTTATTTCAACCGGCCTTACATACGGTGTATGTGTATATGGGGAGAATCATAGGTAAATATACCCAACCCAGGCAGGAGTAGCATAAACAGAGCTGGAGCAGGGATGGGGGGGTATGTGGTATATCACATGTCACACATTCCAACCTTAATACTTCCTAAGGACGTACCCTATGCAACTGTCCTTGACTGTCACCCAGGAAGGCAATGGTGTGTCCATCCTCCATGGTGACTGCCACAGCTGTTAGCTGAACCCCTGGCAGTTCCAGAATTGGTGTGGCTTCCAAAGGGACACAGCTGACCATGGGGCTGGGTGTGTGGTCTGAGCCACAGGGAAAGGCATCCGGGGTATCCTACAGGTAGCAAAAAGCATCAGAGACCCTGCCTGGATTAACCTCCCAGGATAACCTTCACCTAGGCCCCCATCTCTGCCAGGCCTCCCTGACAGTCCTGCCCTGGCAGCACACTGGGCTCCTACACACCCTTAGCCTTACCTCAGTGTGCTTCATCCTCCACGTCTCTGGTGGTCCCTGCCCCTTTTCATCTCCATCCCAGCAGTGACCCCCTTTCCTGGAAGCTACTTCCTCCAGTTGCTATACTCAGTACCTTTTCCTGAGCCATCTCCTAAAGCTCGCACAGCTTGGCTGCTCATTCCTAGCCCGCCTGCCTGTGCCCTCTGCACCTCACTGACTCAGCGGGCAGTTTCTCCTTCTGTCCTTCCTAGGCTGTAGCCATTCTTTACCTCTTCTTTTGCTCCAGAACCTAAAGCAGGCAGGCTCATTCCAACACCTGAACCGTACCCTCCGGCCCAAACACCCTCTGTGCTGGCTTGTACGGTCACTTCCTTCACAGCCTGGCCCAAGCCCATTCCTGCACCATCCTTGCCACCTGGCTCGGCCACTGCAGTAAGGTCTTGCTCACTCAGGCCTAAAAGGAAATACCTAGCACCTGGCACGAGAGCCACTCCACCCTCTTGCTGCTCCTCAGCCTTCCTGGCAAGTGACCGGTGGCAAATGCCTGTACTCACCACTGGCAGCTGTGCACAGTCAGAAAGGACATCGTATGCAATGTCAGCCACCTTGGTCCCGTTCTCAGCAAGGCCTTCCCGGGTGTAACAGGCATCTCGAGTATAATTAGCAAGCTGGTCTACCTCATCCAGGGGGAAGGCACAGAGCACAGAGGTTCCAGATGCCCCAGTAGAAGCCGACAGGGGCCAGTCCACAGTGGGAGGAGCCACTGAGGAGAAGGCTGCGAAGAGCACTTCCCCACGAGCCACCCCCTTGGATGTGGCGACAGATGCAGCCTGGATCCAACCATAGCGGCCACCCTGGCAGGCCAGGGGCAGCTCCACATACGAGTAGTAATGCTGGTCCTGAAGGCACACTCGGGACACATAGGCACGGAAAGCTCTAGAAGGGGCCTTCAGATCTCGCCGCAGGAACAGGAAGTAGGCACTGGCCCCACGTACAAAGGCACTCACGAAGTGATGGCTGTACTCAGAGAGGCGGCCTACTGCCAGCTTGGCTGTCTCCTCATAAGAGAAGGCAGCTTGGGGGTCCAGTGGTCGCAGGGCCCGGGTTGTAATGGGAGGAATGCCACCACTTACGCCCTTGCTGGTGTACCCCCGCCCCACAAACAGGAGGGGCTCCCCCAACAAACCCTGGGCAACTAGCCCCACTGTGCTAACTGCAGGGTCGTTTGCAGCCACATACTGGGTGTCCCCAGGCCGCTCTGGCCGAAGCAGCAGCTGCCCGATCTGTCCCAGGCTCCGTAGCTCACAGATGCCCTGGTGGACACTCCCACACACCACCAGTGCCTCTGGGCTCACCAGGAGCAGCTGGTTAGGGTTGTTAGTAGGTTGGGCTAGGGGACATTCATCAGGTATCACAGGTGGCAGACAATCTAGGCTGTCATTCACAGGCCCTGTGGACACCGAGGCTTCCAGCTGCAACCCAGGGCTCAGCTGGAACAGGAAGTTGGTGGCCCCTACATAAAGGGTACCTGAGGTTGGGTCCCTTGCCAAGTGCTGTAGATGTGTGCCATTGGCAGTAAAAGCAGCTGGTAGAGGGGACTGTAGGGTGAGGACACACCCGGCCCAGAGCACCTGGAGAAGAACTGGGCCGAGGACAGGCATGGTCACCTGGCAGAGAGAAAGGCTGGATGAGGCTCACATGGACAGGAGGACGCTCAGAAGTCACTGATAAGGGACAGGACTGTGGCACTGCCAAGATGTTCCTCCTAACCCGTGCTGAGAGATTCCCAGGATTCACTAGGCTTAGATGCCCGAGTGATGCCAGGACTGCACAGGCACTGAGGCAGAAACGGAAGGTATTGCCCTTGGAAAACTCAACACTACTTCTCTGTAGACACTACACTCCCAGGAGACCTGTGCTTCCCCATACTCCACCCTAGCCCTTTCCCGATCTCCTTGTTCCTTCTAGACCCTGCTCTCTGATTCAAGTGATGAAGAGCTCTGAGGAGGAAGAGGGCCCCCTCTATGGGCACTAGATCCCTGGGCAGGAGGAGCAGGGGTGATGAGGTCTTATAGACTACCAGCATGTCATAACAATGCAAGGATGGGTGTGATGACACACACCTTTGACCCCACCACTTGGGAGCCAGAGGCAAGTGGATCTGTCAGTTTGAGACCAGCCTGGTCTATACAGAGGGTTCCAGACTGCCTCACAGAGACCATGTCTCAATACAACAGCAAAATAAATAAATGAAAAAGTAAAGATTCAGACGCAGAGCCCTTAGGGCCACGGATTCAAAAGGGTGATAACCAGTAGGCTATGTTGGGCTGGGAGAGGGCTGAAGGGATAGGGCCCCACCTTGGGGAGCCCTGAGTAGCAGTGACAGCTACACTGTTCCCCATTAAGGTAAAGTCTGGCTCACCTGGCAGGGCTGGCTGGGTCAGGAGAGAACAGCATGACCTGAGCAGGAGTCACCTAGCCAGTGGGGAAAGCAAAGTATGAAACTGGGGGCTGGGCTACAGGCATGTGGGAGCCCTGGACTCTCCTCCCAGCCTGGCCCTCAGCCACCAAACACATTCCACAGAGGACGCCTCCTCAGAGCCCACACAGGGAGGGGGAGGGCCGCAGATCCAGGCACCCGAGGGGCCTGGGAAAGGTCAACTAGAAAGGAACCCCACAGCCATCTGGGCCCAGGCTGGCCCCCAGCACTGAGGTCCCTCCTCGGCATCCTTCACATCCCACCCTTGGCTTTAACTTTGCTCTGTCAGGGCACTCAGCTCTGTACCACTCACACAAACTAGGGGCTACCCTAACCCAAATGAGTGTCAATACACCAGCAGGTGCACACACACCAGATATGTGCACACTACCTACCCTGAATGCATACATCTCCACACAAACACATGACAATGCATGCACACATGACCTGTGCACACAGCAGACACACACAAACGGAAACATTAAACATATCACACAGGGCACATGTATCTATATGTTCAGACATCACATGAAAAGTCATATAAAACTCTGCCCCCTACAGACATTGCATGGACCTCCACACAAGACAGACATACACACGTCATCCACAATAGATACCCGCACATACAGACTCACGCACACTTCCCTGGTTCCAGCACTAAGTCCTAGAAAGCTGTGGAAGGCAGGCCATCTCCTGGAATTTTCTCTCCTGCAGGTTGTAGAGTCAGAACCCAGAGTGCTGTATGAGTGGCAGGCTGGACATTCTGAAGAAGTGATCGTGCCTGGCTGTGCCCTGCAACCCGAGTCCAAACCTAGGACCTCTCCAGACTCCGAGTGCCTGCTTTCCCACTTTGCAGGCCCCAACTACAGCTCCTCCATCCCAGATCTAAGTAACTATGGCAACACTACCTTCCCCAAACTCCAATGGTCCTCAAGTGGGAACACAGTTTGGTTAAGTTATGGGACAAACCATTCCACATTGAGAAACACTTTCCCTTCCTTGCCTGTGCCCAGGCCACATTGCCCAGCCCCTCCCACCACCTAGCTGCCAGGCTGTCTATTCAGAATGTTCCCAAAGTTCTCTTCCTTGAGCCTGGATTGGCCCGTACTATCAGAGGCCTCAGCAGGGCACTCCCGAGGTTGCCCTATCATAAGCAGGGCTGGGCACAAGGCTAAGAGGAAGGTCCAGCAGCCTGGTGGGAGCAAGGACACTGGTCACAGCCCAGTGGGAGCAGGGGGCCATGGCCACAGTCTGGCTGGGCACTGCTCCCAAAATAGCTTGGGGGTTTCCATTTTTAGTGTGGAGAGAACAGGGCAGCTCTATGGAAGCGGGAACAAGGCTGCCTCTGTTTGCCACCCAAGGAGGTGGAGGGGAAGAGGCAGCAGAAAAAGTCTTGAACCCAGCCAGAAGCCCAGGGCTGTGGCAATGCCAGGCTACTAAAGAGCCCCCCACCTTGTTTCCAAGGGATAGAGAGACCAAATTTCCTCCCCTGGAAAGGCAGGAGCCAGTCCCCTCCCTCTCACTGCCAAGACCCAACCTTCCTACCACCTTGGGCCACAGATGTGCCTTGGGCACAGGGTTCCACAGTGAGACCAGCATTTGCTGTTTCGTTGGCTTGTAAATATTTACTCAGAGCCTACTGCATGCCAAAGTTTCTCAGCCCTCAAGGGGCAGTAACCAAACCACTCCCCAAACTGAATTTACGACTGCATTGAGGGGAACATACAGAGAAACGTGAGGGCTCTGAAGAGCTCAGCACACAGGTCAGAGGTTAACTCCCTCTAAGGAACTAGTCAATAGGCCTACATACCATGGCAGGGGCAGGACAAAGGGTAGTGACATTTTTCTCCTCCACTTAACTTCAGCTACTGAGGCATCCCTAGTCCCCCGATCTATGAGGACATCTCTGGATTTTCTTTAAACAAAATGCAGTGCACACACTCCTCAAGCGTTTGGGGTACCCTAGGGTGGGGGAGATGAAGACCAGGCCCCCCCTCATCCACATGTTCCCCCACACATGATCGTCTTCGTTCCCGCCTAGGCTGCAGGCCTGTGCTACTCCCTGCCATCACAAGGACAGTTTTCTCAGCCTGGAATGCCCACTCCCTCTCTCTCCCATTACCTTCCACACCCAGCCATCACCTCCCTGGGGAACCATCCTAGCCTTCCCAGGCTCCTGAGGAGGTGACCCTGTGTGGTAGAGGAAATGGACACACCTAGCCACCAGCCAGACTTTCCTTGGGCTTTGAGCTTCAGCTTTCCCGCTAGTGGGAGGGAGGGAGGACTGTTCTGAACAGTAAATGTGTTAGAGTAGACCTGGCATGAGTGGGTCCCAAGACCATTTTCTCCCATCGCATCCTCCCACTCTGGGCAAAGAGGAGTGTGCCCACTTTTAATTAGGAGGCCCCAGTAGCCGGCAACCCCAACGCAGAGCAGGCGTTCCCTCCATCGTGAATGAGCCCCCATTTCACTGCCCAGGAAATCCAGCCAGTAGGGGTAATATGGAGCTTACATACTGCTTTCCAAGCCTCTTGGTCTCTCAAAAGACAAGGAATCGGCAGTTTTATTAATGATCAGACTAGAGCAGACTGAAAACGCTTATTTGGAGCTAAGCCTCACGTCCCTAACTTGCACTGCCAGTATCTCCTCCCTACTCCCCACATCTCAGGCTCTGTCCAGGCTCACTGCCAAAGTCTAACTCTGCCTGTGCCCAGGCCTGCCCTACAGGCCTCTTCACAGCCCACACTCCCTGAAACCCTTCAGCAGGGCCCAGGACTGCTTGCCTGACTTCTGCAAAGGACAAGCACCACCTGACCCCCTCCTGCAGCTGCTCTCATTAACCAAGAGGGCTCACTAATTCAGTCCATCCGCACCTGCACATGCACCTTGCCTGAGGGTTAATTGGCCTTCCCTTCCTGAGTCCCCATCCAGTATCCACTTAAAAGGGAGAGTAACTCATTGACAGTAACTCATTGAAATGGTGACCACCGCACACCTGCTTTCAGGATGTTGAGTAGGGTAGAGGGGAGTCATCATCTACCAGACACCCGCGATAAATTAAGGCGCTCATCAAGCACCCGCTGGGTATGTCGGTATCAAGACAGTCTCAGAATTAGAAGGCTCGTGGTCCTCCTTTGTCAGCCTCAGCCCGAAGGGTCTGTTATCCTATGGGGAAAGCATCCACTTCCCTGCTTCGGCTCATCCTCAGCCCTCCTCCCTCCCCCACGACGCGGGACAAAGACCCCACCGGTGGCCCTGGGAGGGCGGGGAAGGGGCCGGCCGGTCCCGACGGCGGCGGTGGAGGCAGCGAGGAGGGGGCGCGGAGGAGCAGCTCCACCTCCTCTGTCTCCCAATCGCGTTTCAGGCGGTGCCGCCAGAGTTTGCCTTCGCGCGCACGAGTGTGGTCCCAACTCTCTGGACCGAAGCCTCCCACCGCTCCGCTCGGGCTGCCCGTACCCGGCGGGACCTGGGTGCGCGCGGCTTTCGGCCCGGCCCCGCCTTCCCAGCCCAAGCCCCGCAACTCACCGCCCGACCTGCCTGCGGGATGCGCGCGGCGAGGCGTCCGCGGCGGGCAGCTCCGGGCTCGCTCGGGATCTGCGCGCGGCGACCTTCCCTCCCCCCGGAGGTGGGTCTGGCGGAGCCGCAGCTGTTACCCGGAGACCGAGGGGCGGAAAACTGCGCCCGCTGCCCGCCCCTCCCGCCGCGGCTCTGCCACCGCTGGGAACAAAGGAGACAAAGCCGCGTCGGCCGGCCCGAGCTCCGCTCCTTCCACCCCCTCCCTCCCATCGGGCCTCCCTCCCCCCGCGCGCCGCCCGGGTCAGGCCGGAAGCGGCCGGGAGAGCGGGGTGCGCTGCCCCAGCCCCCCGGGACCCCGCATTCCGGCCCCGCGGGACCCGAGTTTGTGAAGGGCCTGGGGGTGATCAGCCCCTCTCATTAAGTGGGGGCCGCTGCACCCCGGTGGTAGCCATGGCTACGCGGACGTGTAGCTCGGAGCGTGGGCGGTCCGCCCCGCCCAGCCGGGCCTCACCTGCGCGCCGCTCTGGACCAGCCGCTGGCCCCGCTTCCCAAACGCAAGAGGCCGCGGCCATGGTTGCTTGCCTTACTCCTGGGTGTAGTGATACAGCACCGGAGCCTCATCCTGCCAGAGTTCGATGGGACTCGTGCCCCTCACCTGCCCGGCCTGTTCCCTAACCACCATCTCCACCACCCCCAACGCGCCTCGCCCAGCCCCCGAGCGCCCTCTTTCCCTTCTAGTTCCTGGCCCTTGTGGCCATCTTCCCCCAACTTTCTTCACCTGAACTCCTAGGCGCCAGCTTTCTCCTCTTCTCACCTGGCCCTGCCCACCTTTCCTTCTCCCAGGACTCCGCAACACCCAACCTCTCCTTCCGGCCCCCGCCCCTGGCTGTTTGGAGAGCCCGGGCTTTGGACCCGAGTTTGCGCCATCACTAAGCCATGTAACCCGACACTCCTCCCCCAACCTATTTGCTCACCCACAAGTGGGGTTGATACCACCGGTAGCTGGGCTGTGAAAGCGGGGCACACTGGCTGCGAGGTGCGTATGTGGCGTCTCATTTCCTTCCTTTCCTCCAAGGCCTGGACTATCCAGAACTCAGAAGCCTTGAGCAAGTCTGAACTTTCTCCTTGGAAAACACCTGGGTCTTCCTGGGCAGAGGTTCTCTCCCCAGACACATTGCACTGTGCCTTATGTAGGGCCCTTCACACCCGGATTTGCCAACGGCAATCTTTGGGGCCAGGACCTGACCCATCCTGAGGGCTTTTGGAGGGCTTTGGCTCAAGGCACAACATCCAGAAAGACAAAATCTGCCATATATAGAAGCTTCTTAGGTTAGAGAGCTCTCAGCAGGCTTCTCTTCCACCACACCCTCCCACCCCATCTCAAGGGTGGGATAGGGGCTGTGCTGGCTTGTTTTATGTCAATTTGACTAAGCTTGAGTTACCTGAAAGGAGGGAGCCTCAAATGAGAAAAACCCTTCCATAAGATCCCGCTGTAGGGCATTTTCTTTATTAGTGATTAATGGGGGAGGGCCCAGCCCATAGTGGGTGGCGTCCTGGGTTCTATTAGAACGCAGACTAAACCTTCTAGAGCAAGTCTGTAAGCAGCACCTCACCGAGGCCTCTGAATCAGCTCCTGCCTCTAGGATCCTGCCCTGTTTGAGTTCTTGTTCTGACTTATGTTACTGATGAACATAAACCAAATAACCTTTCCTCCCCAACTTGTTTTTGGTCATGTTTCATCGCAGCAATAGAAACAAAGACCGGGTCCTCTCACCCTTCTGGCTTTCTAAAATGCCCTTCCCCTAGGTCTCAGAGCACCTCTCCTTTTTCCTCCACACCCACTTTCAGCACCTTTTCCAGTCACCTAGTATGTGGTCACCCATCGTGACAGTCCTTCTCATCCCTGGCCTGACACTCAAACTGCCAACCCAGCCCTCCAACTCCTTATCCCGACCCTCTAACCTTGTGCTCCACAACTTTCCCAAATCTACCATGACGGCCATTTATGTTGGCCTTCCTACTTCTACAATGTGTAGGAGCCCTGTTCATGTGTGGGGAAGTCTGCACCCTCCAAACCCACTTATTCCACTAACTATCCCAGTGGGGAGCCTGGGCATACTTACACAGCCCTCCTCATCTGTACGTGGACACAGCAAGGCACTTCCTGGCCCTTCAGGAGTATCAACACCCTTAGGTGCTGGAGCTGTTTCTCCCCTAGGGAGCCACTGTATACTGAGAATGAAGGGACCAAATGGCCAAGAGACTAGGTTCTCAAAGGTGAGAAGTTGAGGAGCCATTGGGTCATGCTTGCTGCTTAGGAATGAGCACAGCAGCTGGCTCCAAAGGCACAAGCAAGCTCCCACCTGAAGCACACAGCTGTGGTGCCCTCTGGGGTTGGGGTACCCTCTGGGGTGGGGGCTGTTAGACCATCTCCCCACTATGGTTCTAGACGTCTAATACTCAGGCACAGAGCAATGCTTCACAAAGAGGTCAGGTTCTCAGGGCAGTCCACACGGGTGTTTCACTGTACCTTTAACTACATTTCCACGTGGCTACCAGCATGGGGCTGAGCTATGGTCATGGCTTTCAAGGCCCCAGGCTACATGGGGAGTACTTTGCATCCATGGATCTGTGATGATGTCCCCGCCTCTTCCTTCCTTCTGAGCACACTTCAGCATTAGAAGCAGGAAGTCCCTCTCTTCCCTTCTCCATGACAGAAAGCTATGTACCAGACTAGGTTCTGTTCACCTGATCTCCTAGACAGAAAGGCCCAACAAGCAGAGGGCAAGTCAGGATATTCAAAGTGCGAATCTAGACCTCAGGGCTAACCTCATCTAACAAACAGTCCTGAGCCAGGACCAAGATGGGATAAGAAAGGAACTAAGGGGGTGAGTTTTCTCATTCCTGGTCAAACCCCAAGCCCAAAATTTCTGAAGTCAATGACAAAACTGAGTCTGATGTAAAAATCTTTTAAATAATACAAATTTTTAGGTATTTTAATTGGACATTTGCAAAGTTTTGATAATGTAAGTAAGCATTACCTACAAAATAAAATATACCCGCCAATGAGCCCCTCAGGTGGTACTCAGTCTGAGGTTGAGTGTACCTCAAGATTCATCATGTCACCAACAGAAGCCACATTCACCCTCAGGCCCCTTTGAAGGACCCCAGGGCTAACTGGTCTTGAACAGCATGTAGAGCACGGGCAACGTGGCTATGAAAGTCACACAGGTTACCAGAGTGCTGCAGATAGAATTCCTGTTGGCCTGGGCTTCTAGTCTCTGCTCCATATCAGACAGGGCCAAGATCATGCTCCCTTGTTCCAGCAAAGAGCTGGGCAGGGCCCCATCCACTGGCTCCACTGTGCCTGGATGTGCTGTAGCCTTTGCAAGCTGAACCACCCCAGCCATTTGGCTGCACGTCTTTTCCAGGCCATCAAGCCGCTCTTGTAAACCCTCCAGGCAGGAATGGACCTGCTGGGAATGACTGAGCTGCTCTTTCATGGCGGCTGAAAGGGCATCTATGTCTTTTCCTCCGGTAGAAGAAGTACCTGTTGGTGACCCAGAGGCCTGGCCCTGCCCAGCATGCACCAGGCCCCTCAGATCCACCATGAGGTCCTTGAGGTCTCTCTGCTGGAGGGAGTAGCTGGAAGCCTGTTCACGGATGGCCTCCTGGAGACTGGCAGGCCCTTTCTGTGCCTCCAGGAGTAAGGCCTTCAGTTCTTGTAGCCGCACACGGTTAACATAGGTGGAGCCGGCCACACCTATCAGAGCTCCGAGAACTGACCCAATGAGGGACCAGTTCTTAGTCCTCTCAGCCCTCGTGCGCTCCTTCTCATGACTCTCTCGCACAGCTGCGGAGAAGAGGGAGAATTTCTCCCGCTCCGAGTCTTCTGCATGCATGTAGGCTGCTCGGAGCCTCTTCTCTTCCTGTGGGAACAAAGTGGTGTCAGACAGCACTACAGTGTCAGACTGTAGCTGGTGGCACAGGGGCCACTCCCCCGCCCCTGGCTCCACAAACACCTGCTGCAGGAATGAAGACAGAAAATACCTCGGCGTTGGATGTGGAGGCAGAGCCGTGGGGAGTGTGAAAGGTAGCCACATGATCGCCCCACCGGGCAGCCATGCAGAACATGTCATAGGAAATAAGTATGAGGTATTTCCTGAGCCAGTACCTCTACACTCTCTTCAGTAGTTTGGGTGTCAGTCAGTACTTGGCTGGACTCAGGAAAGAGCAGGCAGACAGAGCAGACTGTGACATCCACAGTCAGGGTTACAAGCTCACACCTGGCCATGCTAGGGGCCTTGTGCAGGTGAACGAGCGAGGTCTGCTTCTGGAGGGCTCACCTGCAGCATCCTGTGCTCCAGCGTGGCCAGCTCCAGGTACTGGTTGTCCTCCCTGGAGACTCGGTCCAAACGGTCCCTCACCTCCTTCAGCTTAGCCTGCTGAGCCTCTAAATTCTCCCGAGCCTCTCGGACAAAGCCACGAGCCACCATGAACACTTTCTCTGCCTGCAGAGAGAATGTCAGACGCCATTAGCCCTTTCTGTCCATCTCCGCACAGGCTCAGCTCCACCGCTAACAAGACAGCAGCTGAAAAGAGGTCACTGGGGTGTTACTGTGAAAGGTAGAAACCGTCCTTGGACAATAATCCCAGCTCACTCTGGCATGCTCAACAGGCGGCCGTAGGCCACGCCCATGGGAAGCACTGGATTTATTCATTCAAGCAGAAATAACATGCCCCTGAGAAACTTGCAAAAAGCAAACAGTGACACAATCTTTGTTCACTAAAACCAGCCTCCTCTTGTCTGATGGAAACCACCATGAGGAACCCAGGTTCTCGTGCTGTTCGCAAGTGTATTGCTGAGGCCTACAATACTACCATCAAAGCTGATGGTCCTGGAAATGTCAACTCAGCAAAACTCACTGTTACAAATATTTTCCAAGGAGAAGAGGCAACCACGTGCCTA
The DNA here is from genome assembly GCA_030556225.1 of Cricetiscus sungorus. Lineage (NCBI taxonomy): Eukaryota > Metazoa > Chordata > Mammalia > Rodentia > Cricetidae > Cricetiscus > Cricetiscus sungorus. Next base: position 27,356,432 of record JANBXA010000642.1, on the reverse strand, counting down.
AACCTCAATTTCTTCCTACCACGCAACATTGCTCTGCATCTGAGTGGAGACAGGTGATGGAATGCGTTTCTGCTGTCACCAAGGACTTGAAAACAACAGGCAGCTCTGTCTGTTTCTCAATATGATGTTTTCCAGTGCCCTCTGCCTTCACAGGACAAGGCAAAAACAGTTCACAAAGAACCATTTGCTGGCCTAATACAAGGGGGAGTCATTAGCCAGGGACTTTTCAGAACTTGAGTATTTTCATAGAGACCTTCACCCTAGTAGTGCAGATCCAGACTTCCACATGAGAAAGTCAAATATTTCAACCAGTGAGGTTTGTTTAAGAAAAGGCAAGTCTGAGCTGGGTGTGGTGACCACACCTATAATCTCAGCTCTGAAGCAGGGAGATCACAAGTTCGCAGCCAGATAGAATATAAACTCCAGGCAAGCCTGGACTTTCAAGACACAACCCTGTCTCTGAAAGAAAGGAAGGCTAGCTATGGTGGCACACACTGCAGTCCCGAGACTTAGGACGTAGACGAAAGGAAGACCAGGAGTTAGGCTACGTGAGGGTTCCAAGACCAGCCAGGGGCACACAGGACCCTGTCTCAAATAAGAAAGACCAAAGTGTCCATGTAGTTTCCCAGCTGCCGTAACTCATGCGGCTGGGAACTTCTCTGTATTTCCCAAAACAAAGGCAAAGCCAACCGCCCAGGCTCCCCTCCTCACCTCCGTTACATTTCCCTGGGCCTCTCGAACTTCATTGAGTCCCACAAACTCTTCATATCTGTCCCACCAAGCCTTGGCTGTGGAGGACGCTTGTTGCTGAATGCTGTGGCCCAACGCTCTCCCCAGCGCTGGGAGGCGGTGATACAGCCCTAAGGCTGCAGCTTCTGGCCGCTTTTCTCTGGGCTGGCTGGGACCTGGACTGCACAGAGTCCTTGTCATGAACAGGTCTGTTCCAAGGAAGCCTCTCCGTACCAGTACATGGGGCACGCCCACAATGTGCTGCATGGCAAACGCAGGGCTGCACCCTGTCATCGGAGGAGCTGTGAGGGAGACACCAGATAGATGAACCCCTGACTGAGAAAGGCTAGACGTCAGGCAGGTCTCAAATGCGCTAAATAGAATAAGTTCAGCCCCTACAGCAAGAGGAAGGCCAAGCTTTCCTATGGGTCTGTAGGACAAGGGAACACATTTATGTTAAAGCCATTCCCCTGGGAACGGCGGAACTAAGGATACCGTAGTTAACTTCCAGAATCATTTCTGTGAAAGACCCGCACATCTAACTCCGGGACTTACTAAGGCTGCCACTAAGATCTCCTTTGAAAGGGCAATTCCAGGGGAGGAAAAAAGAAATCCTGTTTTCCCCACTGCAGTGTGCTTTGCTTAGGTTGAAATCACACCATCACACTGCCCTCCCACCTAACTTCATGCTTCCAAGTCCCCGTGTCACATGTGCCCCCTTTCTCCCAGCCTAGGCCACCACTCAGCAGGTCAGGCTTCTCTGTTCCCTTTTAGCCTAGCTTTCATGTTTGGGCCCTGACAACACCTACTTCCTCTGACATGAACAGGAGAGGGAGTATCCAGAGTCAGGCATTACCCCAGCCCAAGAACCCATGGGACTCAGAATCCTGAAGGGAGGGCTAGGCCAGAATCCCAGAAAAAACTGGCAATGTCCTCTGGTCAAACCACCTAAGCCCTGAAGCAGTGACCACAGCGACACCTGGTGGCCAACCAGAGAAAGCAGCGGGAACTGGCAACGGGAGGAAAAGGACACAAAGCTGAGAACACAAAAAGGCTTCCTCACACTGTTATTGGGATTTTGTTCTTTAGTTTTCAGGGATAAACTAGTTACCCAGTGGTAACTAGGAGATGGCAGGATAATTTTTGATAACTTCTTCTCTATATACATATTAACTTGGTCATAGGAAAAGGAAATATATAAACAAACACAGGTATGACTTGCTCATAGCATTCCAGTCTTGTCCTCATCTATGGTGCTCTTGAGCCCTTTTGAAAATAAAGCTGGATAGACAGGAGCATGCGTTCTGGTCAAAGTGGCCTCAAGCTGAGAGCCACAGAAGAGGGCATCTCTGTGACACTGGTTACAAGCCGGTGCTCCACCTGAACTCATGAGTCCCACTCATAAAGCTGAGTACCATGCTCAAGGCAGCATACACAGCGTTCATGCCCCAGTGGTTGGGTGAGCGTCCCCAGGCCCAACACCAGGGCCCACAGAACATAGGAGACAGCCCCACAACAGCTCTGTAAGTCTACCTTTCATCACAGCTAAGCACAGCCGTCACATTTACCACTGCCTCACGCCTCCCTCTACCGCCTCTCCAGCCCTCTCAGTGTTTGTGATCAAACCTAGCAGAGCTGACACGTGCCAGACAGGCTCTCTATCACCATGCCCGCAGCCGCTTCCCCTCTCTCTTGACCCTCCTCTGTGATTCAGAGGCCCCCAAGACATCTCTGATCTCCCTCTAGCTTTCAAAACCCCTTACCTTCCTGAAGTCAGCCACTCCTTCCTTTTAGCTTCCTCCAGCCCCGCCAGCCCAGTTTCTGGCTTGTCCTCTTCTAGCTGTCTGCTCTGAGTTCCCTGATACATCATCACCTATACACGGCAGGCAGTGATGAGACCGACAGCTTGTTTCTGACACAGCAGCCCAGGGGTCAGTTAACACACAAGAAAGAACACGATCTGCATGTTTCTGTGCCCTGCCAGCTCATACACCCCTCTTCCCCCACAAGTCCACGTGGCTCATCTATGTCTGCTCGAATGTCCCCTTTCAGTAAGGCCTTCCTGGATCACCCCCTTGACACATTTCCTGCTTTCTGTATCAGATATGTAGTTCCTACAAGAACATGCACTTGGTAATAGCTGAAGCTTCACAGAGAAAAGTGTGCATAGCGCCCAGCTCGCTTCCTTGCTCTACTCCCTCCTTTCAGCCTCTCCTTGCCACCTTATCATGCACTGGCCTGTTTCGATCCCAATGTCATCCATGCACAGGTGTCTTATAGGCCCTTCAACCAACAAGGGAAGAATGATGCTGGCAGAGGAAAAGCTAGGAAGCTCTTGGAGTCATCTACGACCAGAAGGTGGCCAATGCAGCCAGAAGGTAAGGCAGAGAGGAAGTGAGAGGCAGAGGCTGGACAGATGGACAGAGGCCATATTAAGCAGGAGCCTAAGGACCAACTTCAGAATCTTACTCTTTCAGATCAGTTCCCACTGCCACCAGACAGCTGTTTCCTACCCTGCCTTCCTCACACTTTTGTCATGTGTTTCTTACCCTCACTTGCTTGTTTGTCACCAAGAAAATTGGGATGGGGGTGGGGTGGGCTTCTACATATTCCTAGCACACTTCCTCAGTTGCCAGTGTCTGCTCAGCTGCGGCTCCAGCTCCGTATTGCAGTGCTGGGAGTTAAACCCAGAACCTTGCTAAAGTAAGCATTCTACCAGTGACCTGGATCTCTAGTCCTCACTTTCTCCCTTGATTTTAACGATTAAAAAACAAAACAAAACAAAAACGCACATGTTTTTGGGGAAGAACAATAGGCAGCCTCTGATGTTGCTCAGTCCTTGATGGGACACCTCATCCCACAACTTCCCTATTCCTTTGTCCCTGTGTGCCATCAGATCCTTTGACACATTGTTAGAACTCTGTCTCCTCCCATCTCTCCTAACCATCTGCAATGGACTTCACTCCCACCTTGTCCCAAATGTCACCTGGTTCTTGTCCAGATCACCCCACCACTAAATATGATGCACAGTTCTTGATCCTCATATTTTTTGGGGGTGAGGGGTTCGAGACAGGGTTTTTGTGTGTAGGTTTGGAGCCTGTCCTGGAACTAGCTCTTGTAGAACAGGTTGGTCTCGAACTCACAGAGATCCCCCTGCTTCTGCCTCCCAAGTGTTAGGACTAAAGGTGTGCGCCGCCGCCGTTCAGCTGACCCTCACCTCTTTTGTCCTTCAGCAGCCTGTGCCTTAGGAGAGCTCCCTCTTCCTTCAAAGGCCATTTTACCTGGCTTCCATTTGCCCTCATCTCCCTAAAACCCAGACACGTTTGCAGCCCAAGAAGCAGGGCTCAGATTCCTCTCTCATACAGTTTTCTGGATTTAAAAATGCTAGCAGAAGCAAGGTGGTGGTGGCACAGGCCTTTAGTCCCAGCACTTGGGAGGCAGAGGCAGGTGGGTCTCTGTGAGTTCAAAGCCAGCCTGGTCTACAGAGTGAGTTCCAAGACAGGCTTCAAAGCAATACAGAGAAACCCTATCTTGGAAAACAGAGAAATAAAAAAATAAAAATGCCAGAGGACACTGAGATGTCTCGGTGGTGAAGAGAGCATACTGCCCTTGCAGGGGAGACAAACTTGGTTCCCAGTATGCAGATTGGTGCTTGCCACCACCTGTAACTCCGGCTATAGGGAATCAATGCCCTCTTCTGGCCTCCATGGGCACTTGCATGGACATGCGCATTCCTCCAAACAAACAAACTCAAAAAACTGGTTTTGGAGCTGGAGAGATGCCTCGGTGGTTAAGAGCAATTGCTGCTCTTTTAGAGGCCCAGGGTATATCCCATGGCTCACAACCATCTATATCATTCCAGCTCTAGAGGCTCCAGCTCCCTTTTCTGGCTTCTACAGACACTGCATGCTTGTGGTATGTGGATGGACAATGTAATTAAAATATAAGGGCTAGGTGTAGTGGTACACCTTCTAATCCCAGCACTCAAGAATCGGAGGAAGGCAGATTATCTGTGAGTTCAAGACCAGCCTGGTCTACATAGCAAGTTCCAGGTCAGCTAAGACTACACAGTGAGACATCTCAAAAATAAATAAATAAAAAGTCGGGAGTATGCTTTTAATCCTAGCACTCAGGAGGTAGAGACAGGAGGATCTCTATAAGTTTGAGACCAGCCTGATCTACAGAGGGAGTTTAAGAACAGCAGGGGCCACATAGGAAAACCCTGTCTTGAAAAACAAAAAGCAAACACACACACACACACACACACACACACACACACACATACTATTACACACACATGTGTGTGTATATACATATATGATATTACATATATATATTTAAAATAATTTACATTATAATTGGTTTAATCCAAGCACTCATAAGGTAGAAGCAGGCAGATCTTTATGAACTCTAGGTTAATCCAGACTACACAGTAAGCCCCTGTCTCAAAAACAAACTCAAAAAACTGGTTTTGGAGCTGGAGAGATGCCTCGGTGGTTAAGAGCAATTGCTGCTCTTTTAGAGGCCCAGGGTATATCCCATGGCTCACAACCATCTATATCATTCCAGCTCTAGAGGCTCCAGCTCCCTTTTCTGGCTTCTACAGACACTGCATGCTTGTGGTATGTGGATGGACAAGCAGGCACCCACACATAAAAGTGAAAGATGCATTAATGAAGCAAAACTAAATGCCACAAGGCTAGGGAGGGAGGTGGTACATTGTTCCCCTAGCATGGGAGAAGCCCTGGGCTAGACGCCCGGTATTGGAGAAGAAAATAAAAGTACTCAGCATACTCAAGGTGGTGCTCTACCTGCAATCCCACACTTGGGAGTTGGGCCAGGAAGACGTCCTGGGCTAGCCCAGTCTACAGAGTAAGTCTGTTTTTCCTTCCTTTTTGTTTTGTTTTTGAAACAAGGTCTGTGTAGCCTTGGCTGTCCTGGACCTCACTCTGCTGGAACTCTGTAGACCAGGCTGGCTTCTAACTCACAGAAATCCACCTGCCTTTGCCTCCTGAGTGCTGACTCCTCTAGCAAGTCTATTTCAAACCCAGAGAGAGCAAGAGGAAACGCTTCTATAATTGTTTGTAGTAATATTTGCATAATTTTTGACATACTAAAAAAAAATCACTGAATTGTACAAATTAAATAGCTGGGTTATATAGTAAGTTTTATATCAGTAAGGCTATTAAAAAAAACCAAACAAACAAAAGCAGGGCGGTGGTGGCATAGACCTTTAATCCCAGCTCTTGGAAGCCAAAGACAGGTGATCTCTGAATTTGAGGTCAGCCGGGTCTACAGAGCTAGTTCCAAGACAGGCAGGGTATAGAGAGATATTCACCTTGTCTGTACCTCTGGCATAGACCACACCCATTGGGGGGTGGAGATAGGGCCAGACCTGGGGGAACTAAGGCTGAGGAGGGGGCTAGGAGAGCTCTCTTGCTTGCAGCATGGGGACAGGAGGACATCCAGAGGCATCCTTGGGACCAGAAAACTGCTGGTGTTCATATGTCTATGTTGTGAGTTATTTCTCCCTGAATAAACATCTATTCAGCCTATTTGTTTCTCCTGATCCTTATTAAACATCAATAGCAGGGCTATACACAAACTCTGTCTTGAAAAAAACCAAACTAATAATAATAATTAATAACAATAATAACTGGGCTGGAGAGATGGCTCAGGGGTTAACAGGGCATATATACTAGAGTTTGGTTCCTAGCACTCATACGGGGCAGCTCATAAATGCCTGTAACTCCAGTCCTGGGGTACCTGATGGCTCTAGCTTCTAAGTGCTCTCTACCTTTCTCTCACACATATAAAACACTCATAATTAGAAATATTTTTCCAGAGCTGGGGATATAGTTCAATTGTACAGCATTTGTCTAACACGTGTGCAGCGTGTGTTTGTGTGTGTGTGTATATACACACAAATTCAAGCTTGCACCCCCCCACCCCAATCTGTGACTTCTTCGGTCTAGACTTTTCCTCTGGACTCTATTATCTAAATGTCCAACCCATATCGCTGCTTGAAAATCCCATAGCAATCTCTCTCTCCCTAACAAACCGCTCTTCCCATACTCTTTTCCACAGTGGTTGATGCCAATTCAGGTGCAAATGCTAGGCTGACAACCTCACATCACCCTAAACCCTTATTTTCTCTCCTATCTCAAACCCAATCCATTAGCAAAATCCCACTGACTTTCTAAACCCAGGTGCTATCTATCTCTGTTAGGGCTACACAGTGGTCTCAATGACCAATATCTCTGGGAGGGACACACACACACACACAGACAGACACACAGACAGACAGACAGACACACACACACACACACACACACACACACACACACACACACACACACACACGGCCCACCCTCTCTTACTGATCTCCTCACGGGTCCCTCTGCTTCTCTATTCCAGCCTCTGAGGTTAACTATCAACAGAGCAGCAGTGGTGTTTTCTAACACCTCATGTCATGTCTCTCTGTTCAAACCCTGCAACAGACCCACATTTCCTTCAAGGCAAAAGTCAGTCTTCACAGCTCACTGGAAATCCGTGATCATTCTCTGAACTTTCTACTAGTGTCTCTTTTCTCCCTCCCGCCAATGGGGAGGAGGACTGGAACACGTGAGGCAATCCCTCACTTCAGGGCTTGGCACTGGCTAGCTGTTCCCTGTCTAAGTCTGGCTACCTGGCCTCCCTCAAGTCCTGCTCAGATAGCCACCGAAGAGGTCTTTTCCAACCACCCTATCAAAAATTGACATCCTACCTCCGAGGGAACATTCCTTAACCGCTCTCTTTGCTTATTTTCTCTTCCTACACAGGTCACATAATGTGAGATACATAGTTTATTTATTTGCTTTGCTGTGGGTTTTCTTTGCTACAAAGTCAGCTTTGCTCACTCTTCAGTCCAGAGTACTAACTACATAGTCAACAAAAATGAACTAGAAGAGGAAAGAATTTACAGTTACACTCATTATTGCATAAAGTCCAAACTTTTTCCAGCGGCTCCGAAGCTGAGGACCAGGGGATGTTGGCCACTGCCATCTCCCATCCTATTATCGTCCCAGCCAGCTGTGCTTTCCTCGGTTCCGGAAAGGCGCTTTGCACGTGCCCTCCCCTCCACCTGCAACGCTTTCTTTCTGCTCGACTACAGGTCTCATAGCCGCACACCACCACCACCACCACCACCCCGAGGTTTCCGATTGTCGCCAGGCAGAAGATGCCTTCCGCCTCATACCTTAAGAGCCTAAGCCTATTACGCTCCAGCAGAAGCCCCGCGTCTGCCACTCAAATGACCCCTGACCGGTTAGCACCCGCCCCTGGGCAACGCGTCATTTAAGAGATTTGAGGGTAACTTCCTGCCTAGGAGCCAATCAGCGGGCCCGCTGCGCGGCACAGGCGCCGGCAGCAAGCTCCGTTTCCGGCTTAGGATCAGGGTTTGGGAAGGGGCTGTCTGTGGGCGCCATGTCGGGCCGCGAAGGTAAGGTTTGGGGTCTGGGGGATAGATGGACGGGGAACAACGAGGGGGGCGATGGATGGCGGGGATGGGCCGAGCATGCTCGTGTCGCCCACAGGTGGCAAAAAGAAGCCCCTGAAACAGCCCAAGAAGCAGGCCAAGGAGATGGACGAGGTGAGGACGGGAGCGGAGGCGCGGGCGGGCGCTGAGGGAATGGGCGACTGGCCTGGAGTGAACCTGCTCTGCCTCTCCGCAGGAAGATAAGGCTTTCAAGCAGAAGCAAAAAGAGGAGCAGAAGAAACTCGAGGAGCTAAAAGCCAAGGCCGCGGGGAAGGGACCCCTGGGTAAGTGAGACAAATGCTCCGAGCCAGCGTAGGTACCAGGGCCGAACTGGTCTGTTCGTTCCCAGGGTCGATGGTGAAATGCAGGATCCTAAGTGCCCACACTGGCCAAGCCCCCTGGCCTGTTTTGGGTCTGTAGCAGCAATACGGAGGGATGGGAGTGGAAACATGGCCAGGAAAATAAAATCTCTTGCCTCGCAGTCCTTGGCTCCCAGTATGTAGGGAAGCCACAGAAATGGAGACAATAATACTCTCCAGACAGATGCATATAGCAAAGTTTCTGAATGTCGTCCAGTTTCTGGCTCCACAAATTCTTTATAATTTGTTGTTAGACCATAAACTATTTTTTGTTTAGTCTTTCGAGACAGGGTTTCTCTGTATGGGTTTGAAGCCTGTCCTGGAACTTTGTAGACCAGGCTGCACATGAACTCAGAGAATCAGCCTGCCTCTGCCTCCTGAGTGCTGGAATTAAAGACAGACATGCACCACCACCGCCAGGCTAGACCGTAGAACTTTTACTTGCTGCTCCAATTATCTATATGTTATTGAGTCCTGAGTCACCTTTGGGTGTGTCTAGACTAAAAGATAAAAGTTCAGGCTCCTTAACATGTATTTTGCTCTGGGTGTTGTTTTTATGTTTGTTTGTGGCTATGCCTGGGAGTCGTGCCCTATGCCCCCATGCTCTCTCCACCTTGCTAACCCGATCTTCCTCATGGTTTCTCATCTTTGGAGTGAATCACGGGCTCAGTGGTCTTAATTCCGAATTTTAACTGTGTATTTTTGTGTTTTATGTGTATGGGAGTTTTTCCGTGCATATCTGAACCATGGATGTGCAATGCCCTGAGAGGACCAGACCAGGGCGTCAGATCTCCCGGGACTGTAGTTACAGATGGTTGTGAGCTGGGAATTGAACTCAGTTCCCCCAGAAGATCAGCCAGTGCTCTTAACTGTCATTATTTTGAGGCCTGTTGTTGCTAAGTTTCTCGGGCTAGCCTTGAATTTATGATTCTCCTGCCTTCATCTCCTAGATAGCTGAGATTTGAGTGTGTGCCACCAGCCTAGCTTGTGTGCATTGTAAAAGCACTATTTTCTATTTTCTAACTAATGTTTATTCTATCGTATCTGTGTGGCACAGATACTGGAACTGTCACCACAAGACCTCTTGCAGTAGGTTTCTTGTTTATCCACACAGCAATAAAATTCTAGATGTCAAGATTGCTTTTAGAATGAGGTCAGGTAACTTGGGGCCTTCCTTTAATCTGTGATTATGTATAAGAAGGTCAAACCTTGGCAAAATCTTATACAGGTTGAGCATTTATAATCTGTAAATCCAAAATGCTCCAGATCTAAAACCTCACCAGAAGTAGAAAATTCTACTTTAGCCTTGGATAATAAATTGCAGTCAGGTTGCTGAGGAAGTGGAAATATTAGATTACATTAACTTCAGGCTGTGTGCATTGGGTCTGTATGGGGGGGTGAAGCATAAATGAATGTTGTATTCATTATTGGGTCCCATTTCTGAACTATGTATATGCCAAAGTTCCCCAAACCCTAAACACTTATGGTTCTAGGAATTTCTGGTAAGAGAAATCCACTAGAAATACTTCTTTTAGAATACTGTCTATTTGGGTTTCTTGGTTGTTGTTTTTGGTTTTTTGAGACAGGGTTTCTCTGTGTAGCTTTTTAGAACCTTCCCTGGAACTTACAGAGATTGGCTGTTTCTGTCTGTTGCCTCTGCCTCCCTCGTGCTGGAATTAAAGGCATGCACCACCACTGCCCAGCCTTCTTGTTTGTTTTAAACAAGGTCTCCTGATACAACCTGAGCTTGCCTTGAATTCCTTATCCTATTGCCTAGGCCTCCGAATGCTGCGATGTGTCTCTGTGCCAACTTTATTAAAAGATTTATTTTGTCACATTTCTTTTGCACCCTCATTCTTTTTATTTGTACTTTTCTTTTTTTTCAAGACAGGGTTTCTCTGTATAGCCTTGGCTGTCTTAGACCTTACTATATAGACTAGGCTAGCCTCAGACTTACAGAGCTCTGCCAGCCTTTGCCTCTTGAGTGCTGGGATTAAAGGTGTGCACCATCACTGCTTTGTTGAACCCTCATTCTTATATTAGGCATAATTAATTGTTTGGTTTGTTTGTTTTTAAGACAGGGCTTCTTTGTAACTTCAGAGCCTATTTTGAAACTTGCTCTAGCCAGACATTGGTGGTGCACACCTTTAGTCCCAGCACTCAGGAGACAGAGGCAGGCGGATCTCTGTGAGTTTGAGGCCATTCTGGTCTACAGTTCCAGGACAGGCTCCAAAAGAATACAGGGAAACACTGTCTTGAAAAATGAGAGAGAGAGAGAGAGAGAGAGAGAGAGAGAGAGAGAGAGAGAGAGAGAGAGAGAGAGAGAGAGAGAGAGAGATAACAGGCATAGTGGTGTCTACTTATAATCCCAGCCCTGTGGAGGCAGATCCCTGGGGTTCTCTAAAACTGGGCAAGCTCTGGCCCACATATACACATAAAATATGAAGGGAAAAAAGTATGCAATTAGAAGTTACACTACTTAGGGAGATCCCTGGCATGGTGGTGTACACCACTAATTCTAACCCTGTCCAGGCTGATGGAGACTGAGGCAGAAAGATTAATTTTTTGAGATGTGTTTTCTGTGTCAGTGGTTCTCAACCATGACCTCCTCTGGTCAAACCACTCTTCCACACAGGTTTCTAAGACCATTGGAAAACATGGATATTTGCATCATGATTAATTAGCAAAATTATAGTTATGAAGTAGCAACAAAAACAGTTTTATGGTAAGGGTCACCACAACATGAGGAACTGTATTAAAGGGTTACAGCTTTAAGGTTGGAAATTAACTGCTATATAGTCCTGGTTGTTCTGGATCTCAGTATGTAGACCAGGCTAGCCACAGACAAGAGATCCTTCTGCTCTCTGCCTTGCAACACCACACCTGACTAAAAATTTTTTCCTTATACAGTATGGTTTGAGCATGTTTTCTCCTCCCCCAACTTTCTCCACCTCCCTACACATCAATTTCTGTGTTCTTTCTCTGTTTTAAAAAAGAAAAAATCAAAGTGTTGGGGGGAGGGGGAACAAAAAAGGAGTGAATTTTAAGCCTACTGGTACTGTTGGATATGACTTTGCCATAAACAAAAAGTGAGAATTAAGGCTTCTCACGTGCCGGCTTAAAACTTTGAACACCAAACAGCGAGGCTTACCTGTTAAGTGGGTTGCTGTGGCAGGAAAGTTACTAAGCTAATCTGAAGGACACAACAGTGTAGATGGAGAGCAATGCACAGCTGTTGCCTTGCCCCTGCCCCAACCATGTTCTGCCTTTGCCTAGGAGAGATGGTATTGAAAAAGGAACTATGTATGTTCTTGCCTTAGTAAATACCCAGTTCAAGAGCCAAGTAATACTAGGATCCTGAGGTTTTTTATCCACGTCTGTATTTTTCCTTAATCGACTTTTCTCTTTGCAGCCACAGGTGGAATTAAGAAATCTGGCAAAAAATAAGCTGTTCCTCATAGCTGAGATGATGGTGACCCTCTTCCATTCCTATTTAAACATCTGGATTCCCTGCCATAACATCTTTGCCACCTATAGCTAGAATGAAGTGTTATCTTGGAGCCTGTTGTACATTGTAATAAACTTTTGTAAAAAAAAAAATTAATAAAATTAATAATACAATGGCTCATTGTCTCTAGTGTTCAGCAATTCCTACCTCAGCTGTGAATTTAAAGTAAACCCAGTCTGGGATCCTACCAGAGCCTGCTGTTTCCTCTTCGTTTTCTGTATCACTTTGAATTAAACCAACTCATTAAAAGGCTATCATTCTTGTGTGGTTGTTTATCTAATGGCATTCTTTTACAGAGATTGGTATAAAGAAAGTTCATTTTGTAAAGAAAAACACCTGTCTTTCACGATATCCAAGTTGCCATGTTTGTGTTGAAAGACAAACTTTAATTCAAGGCAGAGACAAGAAATCACCGGAGCAAGCTGGGAAGCTAGCCTACATATAGATGAGCTTTGAGTTCACTTGAGACTCCCCACCTCAGTGAGTAAGGTTCCCAAGCTTAGGTCACACATCTGACAAATGCAAAGAGGGGAAAGGTGGATCTTGCAAAGCCATAACTCATAATTCATATTTTGTTTCTCATTGGCTTAAAATTCTTTAGTGCTTAAACAAAACAATAAAAAAAAAAAAAAACCCACAGTTCTTCAAATCAGACCCTAAGGCTGTGGTTCTCAACTTTTCTAATGCTTTAACCCTTTAATACAGTTCCTTATGTTGTGTTCCCAAACATAAACTTTTTTCCTTTGCAACTTCATGACTAATTTTGTTAGTGCTATGAATCATAATTAAATTATCTGATATGTGACCCCCCCCCCAAAGGGGTGGCAACCCACCAGTTGAGTAGTGGTCTGGACACCATTCCCTTCCTTCTGATTCTACTATTCACCCTTCAGACCATTTGCAGCCACAGTGGTCTGAGGTAAAGACAAGCCTCACTGTGTTTTTGTTGGTTAGTTTGAGACAGGATCTCTCAATGTAACCCTGCTGTCCTGGGACTCTAGAACAGGAATGCCTCCTGAGTGCTGGCATTAAAGGCATGAGCCACTATGCCCAGCTTTGTATTTTCTGTTCATTTTTATACTGGGCATTTTCTTAGTGGTGAGGAAATACACATATAGCAAGCACACAGATAAAGACCCTCTTGCAAAGCAGTGAGTAAGGAGGTCCAAGCCCTTGGCTGTGTTCCACCAACTTGCCTATTTCTGTCTTAACCTTTACAAAATCCTAACTACTTGAAAAGCTGAAGCAGGGGGATCACAACTTGAAGGCATGACTGGGTAACAGTCCACACCCAAAAAAGGGACTAGGGAGGGTTGTGGCTCAGTGATAAGGAAGTGGCCTGATAATTCAAAGAGCCCTAGATTTCAGACCCCAGTTCTGGAAGAAAACAAATAGTGACTCTCCCCTGATCACACTCTGCAAGTGGCAGCTCCTGCCAAATGTTACCTGCTACCAACCACAAAGTGAAAAATCACCAGAATAGAAACCAATCTTGTTTGGGAAGGAATTGAGGTAGATCTTATCACACAAACTGACCTGGAACGCTGTATAGACTGGACGGGCTTTGAAATCCTCCAGCCTCAGCCTCTGTAATGCTGGGATTACAAGTTTGTGCCATCGTGGCCAGAAACATGCCCTATTTTAGGGGAGATAGGATGCTGGAAATCAAACCCAGAGCCTGGAACATTCTTTGCAAATACTTTAACACTGTCCCACCCCCTATGAATTTTCTGAAACACCTAATTGAGAGGCACAAGACTTCTGGCTTGCCCTCTAGGACATTCATACAACTGGAAAAAATAAACTTCCCCTGTGAGATAGATACATATACATACATACATACATACATACATACATACATACATACATACATACGGTCTCACTAAATTGCTCAGCCAGACCTTGAATGTGTAATTTCCCCAGCCTAAGCCTCCTAAGTAGTTGGCATTACAGATCTTCACCACCAAGCCCAGCCAGCACACCTGTAATCCCAGCAGCTGATGCAGGAGAATTAAAATTGTTAAACACCAGCTTGGGAGCTAGTGAGATAGTTCAGCAGTTAACAGCACTGGCTGTTATAGAGGGCCAGAGTCCAATTCCCAGAATCCCCATGATGGCTCACTGTAATTCTAGTTCCAAGGGAGCTGATGCCCTCTTCTGGCCTCTGACATACATGTAAGCAAAACACATAAAACAAATTTTTAAAAATCAGCTTGTTTTGGTCATCTCCAAAAAGCATCTTCTTTGGGCTTTAGGCAAATGGGATCTTGCCACCTGACACCCAGCCTGGCACTGTGCTGCTGGAAATAACTTGTCAGCAGTCACTGCTTCCTGCCCTGCCCCCCACAACAGAAATTACTTCTCCTTTATTTTATGAAATCTAATCCCTCCTGACAATGAACAGTCCTCTCTCTTTTTAGACCTTAGTTATTAAGACTTGAGTATTCTGCCAGGCATAGTAGTTTGCACCTTCAATTTTAGCACTTGGAGACTGAGACAGGAGGATTGAAAGTTTGAGGCCATCTAAAAAAAAAAAAATCAAAAAACAAAAAGCAGTTGAACATGGTGGATCATGTCTATAATCCCAGCACTAAGGGGAGGAAAGATATTTTGGAGTTCCAGGCCAGCTGTGGTTACATGTCAAGGCACTGTCCAAAGGGGGGAGGGGACTAGGAGGTTTAAGCAGTCAACACGTTGGGAAGGAAATCAAAAAAACCAAGGCAGTTCTAAGTGAGCCAATGCCTTCTGACTTTTGTAGGCATCAGACATGCATGAGGTGCACACACATACATGCAAGCAAAACATATATATTATAAAACAAAACACAAGACCTAAGGCCTGAGCACTCTCCTTTTCACCCAATGTCTTAGCAGACTGATAGGCTCATAAGCCAAGTCTGGCACCGAGGAAGCACAGTAGAAAAGTCTGATCCTATTGGTCTCCAATGTTAATTCCCCATTCTTGCCAACTGTTCTGTCCATCACTTCTGATCATAAAAGCCTATCATATACCCAAGCCCAACCCAAATCTTCGCTCCACTGTGAAGTTTTACCACCTGCAGTAAATTCTACCTAGTATCCTTGTCTAAGTTGAATTTTCCTCAATTACACTTACGCGTCAGGCTCTTACCCATTTTTCTTGCCAATTTTCCCTCGGCCGGTTGGGCAATCCAAGGACCACTCACAGGGAGCCTTCCTTGACCTCTCGAGCTTCATTCGTCTCTATGCAACCAGCGTTTGGGACATTAAAGACTCTCCGAGAAATAGATCAAAGTTAAAGCAGCTCCGAATGGTGCGGCACACCGTTCTCAAGATCACCTTCCCAGACTTTTCTCAAATACACGCATACTTGAAACATTCGCTAATCTGGAAGATCCCCGCTTCCAGAAGAACAGCTGCATTCCTTCTGCTCCCCAATTCTGCTCTTCCAGCCTCCTCCCTAAGAGTCTCTGGATACATGGCAGATGGGTCAGGCGCGATGAGTGAGGTCAAATAGAGCTGACCCCTGAATACGCCTGTCTCGACTCAAGGCGAACTGCTCCTCTAATGCTCTGTATTCTACGCAATGCCAGGGGGGGCAGCCATAGGTGCAGTCGGACAGACGCTCCTCGATCCCGTAGTCCCGATAGCACTGCACAGAGCCCAGGCACAGCCGGCGACTTAGCGGTACTGAGTCCAGACCGCAGGAACCTGTCAGGTGTAACAGCGCGCTCAGTATACGTCATCCATCTGCGTCCACTAGCTGACAGCTGATTGGCCCGTAGGCTGGGGAGACGCTAGGAGCTGAAGTGAGCGGCGGCGCGCGAGCGGTTGGGCCAAGTCGGGTTTTCCGCGGACTAGGCTGTGCCTGGCGTCCTCGGGCGCTGCGGGCGGAAGGAGTCATGGCTGGGACACCCGCACCGAACAGCCACAGGAAGCAGAGCGGCGGCCCGGCGCCTCTCCCTGCTCTATCGCGGGCCTTCGACAACCCTCCGAACAAGCGGGCCCGGAGCTTCTCTGAGACTACGGACCCGGACCCCGAAGACCCATTCGGCGCGCACGCGGAATTCACCGCGGACGACCTAGAGGAACTCGACATCCTCGCGTCACAGGCCCTGAGCCAGTGTCCGGTCGCGCCTCGGAACCTGTCCAGTGAGTGCTTATGGGGGGCCTTTCCCGGGGGGTGGTGCATACCTTTTCAACGCGGTGCCCTTGGCACTGGTGTCTTGCACCGCTTCCCTTTCTATAAGACAAAGTACCCCGATCGAAGCGCGGTACTGTTTCAAAGGGCCCTTTGATTTGGTGGTAAAACATTCAGAATGCCAAAAGACCTTACATACCCAGATTTGAAATATAGATAGCTGGATTATTATTTATTTTCCTTGAAACATGACTACGACCACTTCAGAACTGTCACAACCCATGTGAGAGGATTTATGCAGCTCACTGTAACCCTTGGACAACATGAGCATCTGGCAGAGGCAAGAAGTGATTTTTTTAAAAAGAAGTTTTATTTATTAATTATGCATAGTGTTCTGCCTGCATGTGTGCCTGCAGGCCGAAAGAGGGTACCAGATCTCATTATAGATGGTTGTGAACCACCATGTGGTTGCTGCAAATTGAACTCAGGACCTTTGGAAGAACTGCCAATGTTCTTAACCTCTGAGCCATCTCTCCAGCCCCCAAGAAATGATTTTTATACAACCAGTAATCTATACTAGTTACCCAAAGGTTAGGAATGGCAACAGCCACATGCAATGAGCAAGAAATACCAAAACTTTTCCTTCATAGAGCTTACATTTTACTTAAAAAGTGAAATCTTATGGTCAGGAGGATCTGATGGGCCCTTTGCATCTGTACTTAACACCTAAAGCATCTGAAGAATAGGATTATTCCTGGAAACGTAGACCTCTATCTCTCCAGCAATATTGCCTGGAAAACCAGGTATTAGAAAACACGCATTGCTGACCAGAGATTTTATATGGCAGTGGTTAGCCCCGCTCTCCACCCAGTGCAACCGGCACCTCCTCCTCTTTCCTTGGCCCTACATCACTTTACCTGAAGCCATCCTTGAAGCCCTACCTCCCCATGGAATATATCCATTTTGTTCACCATTGCGTCTTTAAAGACTAGCAGATCCTATGCCTAGCATATTGCAGTAAGTAATATTAATGATATATCATAGTTATAGCCAGTGATATCTCAGCCATTAGCTGAGACTCTTGAAATTAGGTGCAAAGGGAGAGTATTCAGACGTGCTATTTCATAAGAATTCTTTGAGTTTACATCATGTTCTGAGATTGGAAAGTATTGTTTATTGGGTCTTTTTCAACTTGGCTTTCAAAATAAGCATTTTATGACAAAGCGGGGTACATACTGAGTCCTAAAGTATAAATGGAATTTTTTTCCCCCAAGACATTCTCACTCTATCATTAGGCTAGCCTTGAACTTGAGATCCCCCTGCCTCTGCCTCCCAAGTGCTGGGATTACAGTTCTGTGCCACCATGCTCAACTTAATGGGAACTATTTTTATACAGGTGCTCATAAGGTCCACCAATTAGATGGGTTATCAAATAGTCCTATGAAGAAAAACAGAGAAAATGCTCCAGTTAAAGATAATTTTGAATTAGAAGTACTTCAGACACAATACAAAGAACTTAAAGAAAAGGTATGTAACTTATGAGGTTTCTTTCCTTGTTTATGTGGTCTAATGCTGAGAATTGAACCCAGGACTTTACCTTTACACATGCTATAATCAGGGATGCTCTACTGCTAAGCTATACTTCCAGTCCTAACTTCTTGTATTTGTAACTTATATTTATAGCTAATTCATTCATTTAGGTATTAAAAAGCATTGTTTAAAAAAATATAAAAGTTTTAAGCAAGCATGTAAATTCATCCCCCTGAAATGAAAGACTGGGGGAAGAATGTCTGAATTTTTTATTTGCTCTGTGTATGCATGTAAGCCTATGTGAGTTTACATGCACCACATGCATGCAGGTGCCCATAATGGTCAGAGGGTATTGGGTCCTCTGGTGAACTGGAGTTACAACTGGTTGTGAGCAACCTGATGTGGGTACTGAGAAGGAACCTGGGTCCTCTGCAAGAGCAGTAAGTACTTTTAGCTGCTAAACCATCTCTCTAGCTCCCATCACCTATATCTTTATTTGAGGAACACATCCTCATAGTGGTTGCTATTTCATTAGTTTTGTGAGCCATTAGTTTTGTGAGTTTCATATGGCCATCTGTGGGAATGTTAGTTCTGGAGTGTGTGACCCATGTGTAGCAAGGGTATTCTGAAACTGTTCTTGCTGAATGCCAACTGGTTGGACATAATTTACAGCTGAAAGCAATGGAAGAAGAAGTCCTAATTAAGAATGGAGAAATTAAAATTTTGCGTGACTCGCTGCATCAGACAGAATCCGTTCTAGAAGAACAGAGAAGATCACATTTTCTTCTTGAGCAAGAAAAGACTCAAGCACTCAGTGAAAAAGAAAAAGAGTTCTCTAAAAAGGTGACCCAGATCATTTGTTTTGCATGCTATGGACAGTAGTTTTACCTATTCACTAAATCCCATTAGAAGCAAAAACCAAGGCTAGATGTGATCTGGAAATATTCAACCATCATTTGTCTTGCACTTATTAATGGCATGCATCTTCCTTCCCAGGTCTGCATTTGGTTTGGAAAAGGACTAAGATGAAACTCTGCTTTGCTGTGGTTGTTGGTCTTGGCAGGAATAAATCACTAACTTTAGTTTCTGCGAATAGGCTTGAATTAGGGCTTTGGTAGATAAGAAATTCAGTCACTTGGCTTACCAAAAAGGAAATATATTAGCACCATATTCAAGTCTAGGAAGACAGAGATGTGCTAGGGCTTCAAATGACTTAACCTAACCAGGATATGTTTTGATCCACTGTTATAGAGACTCACTGCTGTCAGTAGTGTGTTCTGACTCCCAAGCTCATGTACATACATTTCAGAACTCCAGAGCACAGTTAAGATGTGGGCTTCCTCAGCCAGGCATCGTGAATACATGTTTGTAATGCTAGTACTTGGGAGGCTGGTATGACAGTGTTATACAGTAAGTCCAAGACCAGCCTGGGCTATATGGCAAGATCCTGTTCAAAAAGCCAAATAAGCAAAAAAGGAGGAAGGAAGGAAGGAAGGAAGGAAGGAAGGAAGAAGGCAGAAGGCGGAGGTTCCCTCATCTCTAACTTAAGATTTTTAAAGAAGCAGCTGACTGGTATTAAGCCAGGTACCTGTTTCCAAACTAGTTCTAAAACCAAAGGATAACTGTCGTTTACATTCCAGTCAGAGGCAGGAAAGGGAGGTTATGTTCTGCAAAGAAAAGGTAGTGGTGGCACAGACCTTTAATCCTAGCACTCGGGAGGCAGAGGCAGACGGATCTCTGTGAGTTTGAGACCAGCCTGGTCTACAGAGCAAGTTCCAGGACAGACCGCAAAGCTACAGAGAGAACTGTCTCAAAAACCTAAAAAAGAAAAGGAAGAGGTAGTATCCAGTGTCTACCTGTAAGCCACCGAATACCACAGGTCATAGTAAGCATAGCAGCTTACATCCCTGCTCCAGGGAAAGGCTTCCCCAGTGTGACAGCTCTACTCTGGCAGAGAGGGTTTCCCAGCTTCAGGGTATTAGCAGCTCTGCTCCAGCAAGGGAGGGCTCCCCCAGCAGAGTTGTTTCAGTTCAGTTCTAGTCCCGTGAGTGTAACAAGGTACAACCAAACCTCATTCCAGAGGGTTATTGGGAGGGAAGAATCCAGGACAGTGGCTGCCTCTGCCGGGCTTGAAGAAGACAGCAGCAAATGGAAGAGGCACAGGGTTTATATAGGGCTTCTTAGGGACAGACTTTTTCCAGGGTGGGAATTGGTCAGATTTCAGTCCCTGAACTCAGTTTGGCTAGATTTCCTTCTCAGGGATTGGTTGGTTTTTCTGGTCTGGGGCAGATTTGGCCGTGATATCAGGGATAAAGTGTGTTTCTTTCACTGGTCTTTTTCAGCTTTTTGACTCTCATTTTAGGACCAGGGCATATTTCTTTCACTGGCTCTGATTCTAGGGACAACGTGTGTTTCTTTGGCACTGGCTTCAGGGACAGGGTGCATTTTTCTGGCTCTGGTTACAGGGCCAAAGTGTTTTCTTGGCCGACCCTTTTCCCTACACTACCACTTTCCTTCAGAACTTCTGTGTGCCGTGTCAAGGATATGCACCCCCACCCCTTCTTAAAGTGTAACAGTGAGACAGACAATAGCTAGAGTTGTGTCTGCCTCCTGAGTACTAGGATTGTAGGCACAACTGCTGCCATGCCCTGTTTATTTAGTGAGAGGGATTAACCCGAGGGTGCATGCTGGGCAAGCTCCCTTCCATTTGAGCTACAGGTTCCTTTTCCTCTCCCAGTTACCTCCTTCCTCTCCTTTCCTAGTACATGGATTCCATTACCCTAGTTCCCAACTTGCTTAAGATTGTTCTCCCTTCGATGGCCCTCTTTTTAGTTTCATGACACACAAACACACAGATTTATCTAAGCACACATGTACACACAGGTTTGGATAAAACTTCCAGACACTCTGCTCAGACTTTCAAGAAGACCTAGAACTCTGTACCACTAAGTTAATTAGCAGTTGAGCAGCCAAGTCTGGAAGTGGAAGAGGGCTGAGAGCGACAGCAGTTTGGGGAGCAGGGTGCAGCTCATGACGTGGAGGTGGGGCCAACAAAGCACAGGCATCTCCCTAAGCTCCCTGCTGAGTGCCAGTCACTCATTTTACTTAACCAGCCAATCACCTACAGGAGAGAGGTTCACAGGATCTAAACAGCAATGGGGCTGGGTTTGAACCCTCAAGCTCCTTCTACAATAGAGTCCAATATGTCTTTTTAGAGTACTTTTCAAGGGGAAAAGGACTAATATTTGAGGACATTATATTGTAGCAGACTTTGATAATGTATTTTTCATTGTTTACTAGTTTAAAGTTTTAAAGCTAAGGGGATTTATTGTTGATTTTTTGTTTTGTTTTGCTTTTGAGACATATTCTTACTATATAACCCTGATTGCCTTGGAACTTAAAAACATAGATCAGGCTGGTCTCAAACTCAGATTCACCAACCATACCTGCCTCTGCTTCCTGAGTGTTGGGATTAAAGAGATGTGCCACCATACACACATTTTGGAGTATGTGTATTATAGTGCTACTACAAATATCTTTGGCTTTTTCAGCTTCAATCATTGCAGTCTGAACTCCAGTTTAAAGATGCAGAAATGAATGAATTAAGGACAAAGCTTCAGAGCAATGAACGAACAAATAAACTAGCTGTTCCCTCTATTTCCCACGTCAGGTAAGGAGGGTGCTGGCCGGTTAGTTTAGTTTGGCATTGTTTTGCAAAAAGCCTGACTATCTGGGTGGTTTTGAGTGACAGGCATTTTTCTGAGGCCCTCTTTCCTGAAGGATGCAAAGGTGGCTGGATGAGGCTAAATGGTCTGAGCCATTCAGTATAAATATTCTCATTCCAGGAGTGCTTACCCTGAGTGGGGCACTAATAACAGAAAGATAATTTCTGATCTTTTTTTTTTTTAAAGGGCAAAAAGGTTTGCTTTGGCTTACCATTCAGGGAGTACACTCTATCATGTTGGGGAAGGCATGACAGCAGGAACCCACAGCTGAGCAGATCAGGAAACAGAGAGATGAGTGCTCAGCTGGTTTCCTCACTCTCCCGGTCTATGGGATGGTGCTACCCACATTCAGGTTCAAATTTTGAAAACAGACCAGCCTTCACTTTTTTGTAATTTGTTTAATAACCACCACCAAAAAAAAAAAAACAAAAAAAACAAAAGCATGAATGTATTTTAGTTCTGGCTGCATAAAATATAAAATATTTTTTTCTCATTTGCTATCTGGGCCTTTGTCTTACAGCCCCTCCCTTGCTGCCAGATGCACTCAGCTTGTTAATGATCTGTGTCCTGCCCTCTGCCTCCCACAGCAGTCATGTGTCAGTGTCAGCCTTGAAATTTGAACTCTTTCTGGTATGGAACATTCTCCTGTCTTGGGTCATGTTGGGCAGACTGTGAAACTGAACTTTCCTTGCCTTGCATGCTTCAGGTGAGACAGGAGAGATGAGGAAGTTTGTCCTTACCTCTTTACCCATCAGTCATAGGAAGGAGGCCTGGGTGTTGTATGATACACTTTCTAATAGGCCTTCTTTGTTTTTTAAAAGATTTTTTAAAAAATTATGTACATCTGTATATGCTTGTGTATGAGTATACATTTGTGAATGTAAGTACCTGCAGAGGCCAGAAGAGGGCATTGGGTTCCCTAGAACTGGAGTTACTGACATTTATGAGCTGCCAGACATGGGTACCAGGAACAGAACTTAGGTCCTCTGCAAGAGTGGTTTTCACTCTTAATGTTGAGCTCTCTCCAGCCCCAAGATAGACTCTTAGAAATTTTTGGATCCAGGCACTGATTACTAAAAATTGGGTTACTCTTTTAAAACCTGTTTTTTTGTTTTTTTTTTTTTTTCATATTGTGGAGTTCGAGTAATGACTAACAGCCGGTAGCTTTGGATGCCTAAGAGAATATGAAAATAAATGCTACCTTCAACACAGACTAACATCCATAATATATAAACCCTCTAGTCAAAATGTCTAGACATGAAGTTTATGTTAGAAATTTTCTAACCAGGTATATTAAGTGGTTTTAACAGAGCTATAACTCTGCTCTCATTGTTAACTCTTTCCAGTCCTAGGAAAGGCTCTGCTGTGGTTATAAAGTCAGACACATGCTCTCCACATGTCGGAAAATCAACTTTCCCTACAAAGGAGTCTTTTAGTGCTAACATGCCGCTCTCCCATCCCTGCCAGACCGAGGCAGGATTCAGGTTTCTGGTGGAACAAGAGGGTAAGTCAAACTATTAGTAATCAATTGCTGCATGATAGATTGGCCCTACTATTCACCTAAACAGTAATATTTACTTTCTTTTTCAAAATTTCTGAGCATTAGCAGTTTGACACATGGAGACTGTATCGAGGTTGGAGAGTCTTTGTTGTTTTTTTGTTTTGTTTTTTCCAGTGTTTCTCTGTGTAGTCCTGGCTGTCTTGGAACTTGCTCAGTAGACCATGTTGACCTTAAACTTAGAGATATACACCTGCCTCTGCCTCTTGAGTGTAGAGTCTTTTAAGGTGGTTCTGGGAGTCTACTGTGTTGCTGTATTGTATAATTAGATGCTTTGCCCCTCCCCCACCAGCAGCCTTTAATCACTGCCACTGCTGTCTGGAGAAACTGCAGCCACATTTTTGGTGTCTCCAACTAGCAGGGCCCCACACTGTAGGCAAGAGCAGGATTCGGCCTACTGTAAGCAGGCAGAGCACAGCAACCTGGGTACAGGTCCCAGCCACACTACTTACTAGCTTATGTGATCTGGGAAAGTGTTATTACCTTTGTGCTTCAGTTCTTTATACGTAAAACAGCTAATTATGACCTCTAATCATAGGATTGCTCTATGAAACTAATGGGCTCCTATGCATAAAGTTAGTGATTGCTATTTTCACTATATCAATTCATTTATAGTGAGGCAAACAGATTTTCTTTTTAGAGATCAGGAGGTACTTTGGCTCTGGTTTTGACTGAATCTGAAGAAGAGATTATCCAGTCTTTTAAATATTATGTGTAAGAGTTTCTGGAACACCTGTTCTTTTATGTTCAGCTTTTGATTCATATTTTTTTCTAGTTTCAGATAATAAAACCCAAAATCTAAGAGATAACCCCATGAAGCAAGATGTTCATCAGAAAATTCTTGCTGATAGCTGGACACAGAGATCAAACACTCAAGGTACCAGAATACCTGCTTTTCTGTAGACATCTTCGTAGCTTCCATTTTCTTCTGTGATGCCCAGTATTGCCTAGGGGAGCTGTCTGAAAATCCCATCCCAGGCAGTCCTTTAGAGTGTTCAGACACATAGGACTCTGCAACTTACAAAGATGAACAAAGCTGAGTGGTAGTGCACGCATTTAATCCCAGCACTCAGGAGGCAGAGGTAGGTGGATTTCCGTGAGTTCAAGGCCAACCTGGTTTACAGAGCAAGTTCCAGGACAGCCAGAGCTACACAGAGCAATCCTGTCTTGAAAAACAAACAAGAAAAGAGAGAGACAGAGACAGAGACAGACAGAGAGAGAGAGAGAGAGAGAGAGAGAGAGAGAGAGAGAGAGAGAGAGAGAGAGAGAGAGAAGAAAAAAACCAACAGGGTGGTCTGGTGAGATGGCTTAAAGATGTCTCATCAGGCCTCACAACACGAGTGCAATCCCTGGGATCCCATGTGATGAAAAGAGGGAACCAGTTCCCAAAAGTTTTCTTCTGACCTCCACATGTGCACTATGGCACACTTCCCATGCCCATAAAAGAAAATAAGTATAATTAATTTTAGTTAGATGTGGTGGTGCATGTCTTTAATCCTAATGCTCCAGAGGTAAAGGCAGGGGGCTGTCTATGAGTTTGAGGCCAGTTTGATTTACCTAGTGAGTTCTAGGCAAGCTAAAACTACAGTGAGACTAGAAGGGAAGAAAGAGAGGGAGGGAAGGAAGGAAAACATTAATTTAAAAAAAAAAATAAAAGAGTGGGGGGAGATGGAGAGATGGAGAGATGGCTCAGTGGTTAAGAGCACTGGCTGTTCTTCCAAAGATCCTGAGTTCAATTTCCAGCAACCACATGGTAGCTCACAAGCATCCCTAGTGGGATCTGATACCCTTTTCTGGCTTAAGGGCATACATGCAAATAAAACACTCATACATAAATAAATAGTTTAAAAATATATGGAAGGAAGGAAAGGGGGCTGGAGGGAAGGCTCAGTAATTAAGAGCTCTTCCATAGGTCCTGGGTTCAGTTCCCAATGCCCACACGGCAGCTCATGATATGACACCCTCTCCTAGTTTGCAGGCAAACATGCAGACAAAGCAACTGTATACTTTAAAAAAAAAAAAAAAAAAAGGCTAAGAACAGAATCCAGAGCCCGCTGTACCCACAAGCATCATAACAGAGCTTATTAGCTTAAAGGATGGTTATCTAAAGGTCCCTCACTTCTTTCTCCTAAGAACGTAGAACAGATCTCCACTAGTCAGGCTTGACAATATAGGCCTGTAATCCCAGCACCTTAGAGGCTGAGGCAAGAAGATCATGAGTTCACAGCAGAAAGGCAACATGGTGAGACTCTGTCTCAGGGGAAAAAAACAAACGAAGAGCAAGGCCAGGCAATGGTGGCCCACACCTTTAATCCCAGCACCCAGGAGACAGGCAGGCAATCTGACTTTGAGTCCAGCCTGGTCTACAGAGCAAGTTCCAGGTCAGCCAGGGATACACAGGGAGATCCTGTCTCAAAAAAACCAAAGGGGAAAAAACCAAAGGGAGGGAGAAAAGAACTCTCCCATGTCAGAACATTCTGGAGTCACCTTATCTTTTGCAGGTTCTATTTTGATAAATCTGCTCCTGAAGCAACCTCTGGCCCCAGGGTCATCTCTAGGTCTTTGTCACCTCCTGAGCAGTTGTCCTGAGGTTCCTACTGGCACCCTCTTGCAGCCACCAGGGCTCAGTAGGTAAGCTTGGCACTCCTGTGAAGCTTGTTTGGGAAACAGTCTCCACGAAGTATATGCCTTTTTTGGTTCTGGCCAACATGGGAGATTAATGTCATGTTTTGGGAGACTAGAGAACTTGGCAGATAGGCAATTTGGGGTCCTTGACCTATCTATTTTGTTTCCAGCACCTTGGCTGGGATTTCAGGCCTCAGGACCATCAGTTCCCGTGATGTGTCATTTTCTCCCTGTACCCTGAGAGAAGCCCAGAACTTGGCAGTCACTGGATTAAATCTGGTCGCCAGGAGTGAGAGCTCACATGATGGAGACCTAGCAAAGGGAAGCAGAAGAGTCTTCCCTCTCTGCGAACTCCCTGGAGCTGTGCACCTCCTACCACTTGTACAGTTTTTCATTGGCTTACACTGCCAGGCGCTACAAGATTTGGCCCCAGCTAAGAAGAGTGTGGCATCTGAAGACTCTCCGACACATACTTCCTGTGTGAGCTCTGGGGTAGAGACTAGCCTGGAGGACTCAGTTTATCACCTAGAAAGCTTCTCTGTGACTTCACTGAGTGTCCTTCAGCACCTGGTGTGCCACAGCGGAGCAGTCGTCTGCCTGTTACTGTCAGGCTTGGGGACAGATGCTGCTGCCAGGGAAGGAAACCCACTTCAGACTTGTGCAGATCCAATCTCAGCCTCCAGGGAGGATGCTCATGATCAAGAACAGCATCCACTATTGAAGATGCTTCTTCAACTGGTGGCTTTCTCTTCTACAGCATCAGGTCATTTTCAAGCCCGTGTCCTGAGCCAGTGCCTCAAAGTTTTGGTGAAATTAGCAGAAAACGCTTCCTCTGATTTCTTGCCCAGGTATAAAGACTCACAGGAGACATGATTCCCTAGGGGTCTGCCCTGGCCTCTCCAGGTCTAACCTGTGGCTCTTGCACTTTGTTCCCATCTTAATTCTGTTACTCAGCTATGGCTTGATTCAGGGAGTTCTGAAGCAGTGGGAAGGAGCCAAGTAAACAAAGCACATGCAGTAAGTGTCCCACCCCAAAGCACATGCAGTAAGTGTCCCACCCCAAAGCACATGCAGTAAGTGTCCCACCCCAAAGCACATGCAGTAAGTGTCCCACCCCAACAAAGGCTAAGCGAAGAGGTCTTTGAACCTGAGGTGGGGATCAGATGAAGAACATGTCACAACATACTTAAACTTGGTAGAGTTCTGTAAGGAAGCAGAGAGTACCTACCAGGAGTGTGTACAGCCAGGGGCTGACCTTGCTGGGAATCTGTCAACCTTGTGTCCACCTCTATTATGAGTCACAGGTCACTTGCTTCTTAAGAGGAGTTTGTTGAAAGTGATAGTATAATGAATCTAGCTCACACACACACAAAGAACAGTTGTTACAAATTACTAATTTAGGGTGCTGGAGAGATAGTAACTAAGAGCTCTTGTTTTTCTTGCAGAGGACCTGGGTTCAATTCCCAGTACCCATATAGTAGCTCACAACCATGTTACCCCAGTTCCAGGGTATCCAGTAGGCATACATGTGGTGCACATACATGCATATAGGCAAAACATTCATACATATAAAGTAAATTAGTACATAAATCTTTAGAAAAAAATTATAAATTCCTAATGTGAGAGTTGAGAGCATCAGTGGCAAGATAGGATTATAAACCCTGTCTAGCCTGCCCCTCCAGCCAGCCATCCATTTGTTTCTCTCAAAGCATGCTTGTAAGAGGCTAATTCTTTTTGTTTTTGTTTTTGAGACAGGGTTTCCCTGTGTAGCTTTTAGAGCCTGTCCTGGAACTTGCTCTGTAAACCAGGCTGGCCTTGAACTCAGATCTATCTGCTTCTGCCTCCTGAGTGCTGGGATTAAAAGCCTGTGCCACCACTTCCCAGCAAGAGGCCAATTCTTATGTTACAATAATACAGCTGCCTAGTGCAGCTTCTATCTAGTGTCTGCCACGCATCATGGCGCATGCCTTTAGCCTAGCACTTGGGAGATACAGTCAAGTGGATCTCTGAGTGTACAGTGAAACCCTGCCTCAAAAACAAAATCTTACTTCTGACTCTGAGCTCAGCTTTTTTTGTTTTTGTTTTTTGAGACAGGGTTTCTCATCATGTAACCAGGCTGGCCTTGAATTCAGAGATTTGCCCGTCTTTGTCTCCTAAGTGCTGGGATTAAAGGTGTGTACCACCACTGCCCACCCAAATTTCTTGAAGGTGCTTCTGGATCATGTTTTCACATATTTTCTGGCCAGTTCTATCTATCCTAAAGTGATGTATAAAATTGAACACAGCACTTCAGTGTAGTGTAAACAATACATAGGGGTAGTATTGCCATCCACAGGCCTGACTTATACTGGCTAGTTGCCTACTTCCTGTAATGAGTACCAGAAACCATGTTTCCCAGTTCTGTTAGCTGACACCACCACCACCACCCCACACACATGCTCTATTCCTGTTCTGTTGACCCTCAGAGTATTCAGAACTCTTACGGAATGCGTAGGTCAGATACAAGTGTTTCATTTGGTGGCTCGGGTGAGTGTGCACTCTGTACTTCATACAGAGCTGGGCTAAATCTAAATGCTCAGTCAGTGTTTGTTAAATAAACCCTATGTTGAAGTAGGAAAACTTGTCTAAAACGCCATAGGGAACTGGTTAGGACAGTTCCATTGCCCCATTGCTTTTAGACACAGCTCCCACAAAATACTGCTTTGCAGATTTCAATGTATTTATGTGCTTGAGATGAAGTGCATAGCTTCTTCACTTTTTGGTGAAATCCAGGAAACCTGCAGTCTGCACAGTGTCATTGCCCTCCAGGCTTGAAAACCCTGAAACTTCTGTATACTGGTACTATGTGTAACTTGTTTGTATTTCCCTTTTAAGACAGGGTATCAATACTTAGCCCTACCTACTTGGCCTGGAACTCACTATGTAGACTAGTTTGGCCTAGTACATAGATCTACCTACCTCTGCTTCCTGAGTCCTGGGAATACAGGTGTGCATTCCCTTGTCTGGCATAATACTGTATAAGAAGGCCTTACAGCCATGGGAGGAAAAAATAACACTCTCTTGAGCTATGTTCAGGGGCCAGAGTAGGCTGGGTAGGTGTAGTCAGGCCAGAGAGCAGTACCTGACAACTAAAGAATGCCTAGTCTCTCCTTGTTTGTAGAATATTCTGTAAAACAGGAGTTGGAGAGATGACTCAGTGGTTAAGAGCACTGGCTGTGCAGGGAGGTGGTGGTGCCCACCTTTAATCCCAGCACTCCAGAGGTAGAGGCAGGTGTATCTCTGTGAGTTAAGGCCAGCGAAGGCTACACAGAGAAACCCTGTCTCAAAAAAACAAAAACAAGCAAACAAAAAAGAGCACTTGTTCTTACAGAGGTCCAGGGTTCAGTTCCTAGCATGGCAGCTCACACCTCTTTGTAACTCAAGTTTCAGGGATCCAACGTCTTCATACAGACACGCATGCAGGCAAACACCAATGCACACAGAAAAAATAAAAGAATGTGCTGTGAACCAGCTTTACCCCGGGTATTAAGCCTTTGCTTCCCCGTGTCACAGGGATGGACAGTCTCCATCTCCATGCTCTGTGCTGAGACACCATACATGTACAAATTGCTACATACATGCAGCCTCAGGGTCTTTTAGGTGGCCTCTCTCACACCGACCAGTTCTCCCTCGTGCTGATGTAGGTAGTGTGGATAGAGCAAATCTAGCCCTTGTGACCTGGTTCCTTGGCTGCAGCCATCGCTCTGTCTCTGAGACCTGAGGAGGAAATAACACTCATATTCCCTCCCTCCCCCACACCTCCATGTGTGTCGAGTGTGCATGCACCCACGGGTGCCTTTTCATACTGATAACAGAGACCAGTGTTTTCTGACAAGTGGAAAAAAATGGTTTTTCTTGTTCTGTGAATGAACAGAACGAGACAGAGCTATCACCAGGTCATGCTTGTTATTTTGAGAGCTCATCCTGTGTCTTAGACAAAGAATGTTTCTCATGCTGAAGATACGGATCTGCATCCGTTTGAGAGCAGATGCAGGAAGAGGCCTAAGGGTGTGGTCATGCAGCCCATATCCAGGGAGTCCTGTCCCATTTACTTGATACAAAGCCATGTAAAGGCCTGCTTTTTTTTTTTTTTAGGGTGAATGAGGGGTTGTGATTCGGTGGTGAGACTCGGTTGCATGTTCCAACTCACTGTGTGGTGGATCCTGCCTCTGGCTCCCAAGTGCTGAGGTTATAGGCACATATCCCTATCCCCTCTGAGGGCCTGCCATAATACCTGTCTACCTGTGGTGATCTTGAAGCAAGTAGGCCATGGTCAAGCCAGCATTTGAACCCATGTCTCACTTCATTAAGGTCCTTTTGGAGAGTGTCATAACTGTGCCCATCATTCAGGTTCTCCTGTGTGCTGCGGATGTTGCCACAGTGCCTCAGCTCAGAGCTGCCACTGCCATGTGTGCTACTGGCTGTTGAGCTGCTCTCCGTTCTGGTGGACCATGACAGCCTTGCACAGCAGCTGTGCTCCCACTCAGGTAAAGCAGGCCACACTGGTCTCAACTTTGCTGTAATGGAAGGGAGGGATTGACACAGGGACAGGTTCAGAGCCTCTGAGTGGCTTCTGCACTTGAACCCCAGGCTCTGGTGAAAAGGGAGACTCTGAGTAAGGCTGGGCATCCTTTTCAGAGGGCTGCCTACTCCTGAGGCTGTACATGTACATTACATCACGGCCTGACAAAGTGGCCTCAGAGACACAGTGGCTTCAGCTGGAACAAGAGGTAAGACGGGGAAACAGAGACTGTGCACCCTTCACCCCTTCCCTAAGAGCCCAGGATCTCCTTTCCTCCTGGGGAAAATGGGAGCTACACTTAATTTTGATTAGTTTGTCGAACAGCAACAGGTAAGATTTAGGGTTCCTCACACAGATGCAATACAAATGTACCCAGGATTACAATGGGCTCAGCAGAGTTGTCTGATGAAGCTGCCTGGGTTTTAGGGCCTGATCCTGGCCCCAGAAGTAGGTAAGCTGTTGATGAGACTCAGATCTGGAAGCCTCAAACCACCACTACTCAGCTCCACTTGTGTAAACAAGCAGTTGGAGAAGTAGCTAGAGCTTCTTAGAAATGCCTGCAAAAGCCCTGGTGACAAGTGTCCATTCTACAAGTGACGAACCATCTCTTCTTATTCCAGGTGGTATGGCTCTTAGCCAAGCTGAGTGTGCAGAGCCCTTCCTCCCCAGGCATTGGTTCTGACTGCCAATGCAACGTAGAGGTGAGTGGCCAGGGGCCAGCAACGTGCAGCTCATTTGGGTAAAGGCAGTCCTGCTTCCCTGAAGTGGCCAGGCTGCATAAGTCCTTAGACCTCAGTCTGTGCCCTTTCTTACCCAGGCCGTCAGAGTGCTCACCGTTATGTTGCACAGACAGTGGCTGACTGTGCGGCGGGCAGGGGGTCCAAGGACTCACCAGCAGAAGCAGACAATTCGCTGTCTGCGGGACACTGTGCTGCTGCTGCATAGCCTATCTCAGAAGGACAAGCTTTTTACTGTGCATTGTGTAGAGGTCCTGCATCAGTATGATCAGGTGATGCCAGGGGTCAGTATGCTGATTCGAGCCCTTCCTGATGTGACCGACTGTGAAGGTAGGCCAGCAAGAGTACCCTGTCCTAGCCTTTATGTGCCTCTGCCTGAGACTCATGAAATGTCAGGCTCCTTTGCTGGACTTCAGTGCCCACCCCCCGCCCCACCCAAGCCATTTCTGGCACTGTGGACATTACCTTGCTACTCTGGTTCTTTGAGTATGCTAGGTTGTCCTTTGATCCGGTCCATTGAATTGGCCTAGCTGAGCCATGGTTTTTCCAGAAATATCTGTCTGAACTGCTTTTGTATCCACTTTGGCTCACAGTAGCTGAGGGAGCAAAGCCTGGGCATGGAAGGGACTGGTTAGTTCCTGTGCTGCCAGGGGAGGATGGGGAGACCTCCAGGCCTCAGCACCTTCAGGCTTAACCTCAGAACCCTCTTCCTTTTGGCTCAGAGGCAGCCCTGGACGACCTCTGTGGTGCGGAGACAGATTTGGAAGACTCTGAAATGGACTGTAGCTGAGAGCCTGAGCAGCCAGCCACAAGGTGGCACCAGCTCTTACCACTGTCTGCCATATCCACTGATTAAAACTGTAGTTCCTGCTGAGAACAGCTTTGTTTCCTGAGTCCAATTTGTGTGGCTGAGAGGGAGGGATAGAGCAGACTAGGAACTATCTCCACTGCTGGAGTTGAGATGGTCCCCATGGTAACTAATCTGCCTTGAGGAAAAGCCCTGCCCCTCTTCGGGAATTACCCTGAGTCATAGCTTTGGGCTGGGGCCATGGCATAAAACTTTGTTGTGTAGCAGAGAAGGCAGCCCTTCCCTAGGAAGGCCGGGGAAAGTGGCCCACGGACTAGGAAAGGCAAGGAAATCATGGTAGAGACTTGAAGGCACGCTTGAA
Organism: Cricetiscus sungorus; assembly: GCA_030556225.1. Classification (NCBI taxonomy): domain Eukaryota; kingdom Metazoa; phylum Chordata; class Mammalia; order Rodentia; family Cricetidae; genus Cricetiscus; species Cricetiscus sungorus. The sequence continues at coordinate 27,324,296 of JANBXA010000642.1, read as the reverse complement.
TCCTGTAGACAATCCAGGTTAAGTGGGTTCTCAGTGTGGCCGCACTAGTCTTGTTTTATCAGCCAACAGGATCACAGCTATGGATCTAAGGCCTTTGGGTTACTTGGAGAGAGGGAGGGCTTTAGCATAGGGGCAGGCCTAGGCTGACTAGCTGAGCGGGCGGGCTTTGTTCAGAAGGCAGGCCTGTGTGCAGACCCGGGCAGTTTCACTTCCTGAGCCACGGCTGCCAGCAGCAGAACAACACTTGCCTTGCTGCCTGCTTCTTGGTGAGTGTGGACCCTAAGGGTATGGGGTTAGGAAAGAAAAGTTTCCTTCACCCTGAGGGTGGTCAGCACTAGGGGAAGGGCTCATGGCTCAAAGGATTGTAGTATGCCCAGCCCTCTAGGAAAACAATCCTGTCTTCTAGTTCCTGCTCTGAAAAGGGGCCGGGGATAGTGCCTGACTGAAGGGAAGGTCTGAGCTGTGCTTGCCCACACCCTATCCCCACCCCTGTCCTGGCCCACTGTAGACTTTGCTGGCACTTATCCACCCCATGCTGCTTCCCAGGCTCATCATGGGCTCACAGGCTCTGCCCCATGGTCCCATGCAGACCCTCATCTTCCTGGACCTGGAAGCCACTGGCCTGCCTTTCTCTCAGCCCAAGGTCACAGAGCTGTGCCTGCTGGCTGTTCACAGATGTGCTCTGGAAAGCACCTCCATCTCTGGGGGACAGCCACCTCCAGTGCCCAAACCACCCCGCGTGGTGGACAAGCTCTCTGTGTGCGTGGCTCCAGGGAAAGCCTGTAGCCCTGCAGCCAGTGAGATCACAGGTTTGAACACAGCTGAGCTAGAAGTAAATGGACGTCAGTGCTTCGATGACAACTTGGCCAATCTGCTCCAAGCCTTCCTACAGCGTCAGCCACAGCCCTGCTGCCTTGTGGCACACAATGGCGACCGTTATGACTTTCCCTTGCTCCAGGCAGAGCTTGCTATGCTGAGCATTGGAAGTCCTCTAGATGGTACCTTCTGTGTGGATAGTATTGCCGCCCTAAAGGCACTGGAACAACCTAGCAGCTCCTCAGAGCACGGCCCAAGGAAGAGCTACAGCCTGGGCAGCATCTACACCCGGCTGTATGGGCAGGCACCCACAGACTCACACACCGCTGAAGGTGACGTTCTAGCCCTGCTCAGCATCTGTCAGTGGAAGCCACGGGCCCTATTGCAGTGGGTGGATAAACATGCCCGGCCCTTTAGCACCATCAAGCCCATGTATGATATTCCAGCCACTGCTAGAACAGCCAAGCCAAGGCCATATGCTGCCACAGCCACTGAATCCCTGGCCACAACCAACACAAGTCCCAGCCATGGCAGAGGCAAGCGACCCAAGACTCTTCCTCCAGCAAAGGTTCCAGAAACCCCATCACAGGACCTGCTGGCCCCACTGAGCCTGCTGGCCTTCCTGACTGTGGCAGTGGCCATACTGTATGGACTCTCCTTGGCCTCACCTGGGCAGTAAATAAACCAATAAGAAAAATCTGACTAATAAAGACCCCACAGCACTGACTGGTACTGGCTGCCTCCACTTATTCACAGCCTGGGCCCGTGTCCATTTCAGGGCCCTGGGGACAAGGCACAGCCCCTGCCCCTTGCTCTCTCAGCAGGATGATCAAACCTATTGGGCTAATAAAAGTAGGGGAAACCAAGTTCAAGAGATAGACAGAAAAAGTATTTGGTGTATAGCCAAGGCTAGTAGCCCAGGCTCTGAAGAAAGAGGACGTGGGTCCAAATGTTTGTATTTATTATAAACAAAGGTTCAGAGCCTGGATGCTCAGAAACACACCAACAAACACAAAGCTAGGATAGCCGGTAGAACAGGAACCGACAGGGAACACCGAGGTAAGGCATTCATGTCTGGGCCGGAGCTACCGTCTAGGCCCTCCATCCACACCTTTGGTCCAGGTGGCCCCTTGGCCCCGGCATCCCTGCTGCCAGGATAAACTGGACAGGAGCCAGGTATTCTATGAGGCTGGTGTCAAGGAAACATTATCAGAGGTCAGGTTGTCCTCCAGGAACCAGGGATCTCAACCTCACACCATCACACATATGGAGACAGAAAACAGGCAAAATGTTTGGCCAAAAGTAAAACAAGACTGCAAGGAGAGGCGGGGCGCGTGGTGGACAGAGGCACCTCGCCACTGGCAGGAGCCAGGCAGCAAAGGCAGAAAAGCTTCCTCACTGAAGCCTGAATGTTGGGTGCATGTGGCCCTCTACATAGTCCTAGGAAAGATAGCGACAGTCCAGACAACTGACCGTGGGCAGACGGGCGCTGCCTGGTGTGTGCTAACATCGGGAGCTGACCCATGGCACTAAGCTTCAGCCAGGCCCCTTGTTCTGCCCACCTACCTGCCTCACTGCAGAAGGAAGCCAAGCGCTGGGGACAAGCCATGGCCCTGAGCAGCAGCTAGCTGCTTACTCCCCAGAGCAGGACATGTGCCCACAAAAAGCATATTCTCCTAAGTGTGACAGGCCATGGCTGGTCACCTTGGGGTGAACTGGCAAACAGCTCCTACCCCAATGTTTCAGATTTACTGGGGATTTCATAAAGTATAATTTCAAGTGAGGAAGAAAACAGGTTGATCCCAACCCACACTGGTAAGGATTTGTGCCTACCTGGTCAGCATCAGAAGTCACATGTTTAGACAAGGCACATACACCACAGATAGCAGTAAAGAACTGCATGCCACTCACTCACACATGACATAATCAAATGGCAGCCAGAGCAGTGCGGGGGCAGGCTCAGGGAACTGCCTTTGGGGGATCCATGTAGGCCGGGTTGTATGGAGGCTGAGTGGCAGAGTAGGGTGCAGCTGAACCTCCTGAAAGTGAAGAGGACAGAGATTAGCTGTGGAGACATTAAGCTGTAGTATAAATGGCAGGCAAGCTAGCAGGAAGAGACACTAGGAGCAGAGAGACGAATTGGGTACCCACAGTGGTACTCACCAGCCAAGGTCTCATGATAGGCTGGTGGCCCCATGGGCTGGGCCAGGTAGGGTGGTGGGTACTGCGTCGGGTAGGGTGCTGCTGGCATTCCTGGCTGGGGGGGCATGGGGTGGTAGCCCTGGTATGTTGGTCCAGGGTAGCTGGGCGCCGCGCTTGGAGGCTGAGGGTAAGGGGTATGAACCACGGTGGTGGTTGTGGTGTTGGTCACAACAGCTGCAAAGAGAGTCCTGATTAGTCAAAACCTTATGACTCCCTAGGCCAGGAGAGACCAGGCCTGCCCCCTCCATCCCTTCAGCTTAGCCAAAACAGGCTTCTGGTCAGCAACCCTTCCCCTCTCTGGGATCCATCCGCATGCTCACACAGGGAGGGGCACAGGTGGGCAGGGTGGGGGAGGGCAAGCTTACGGCGTGGTCGGCAGCACATCTTATACAGACAACAGCAGGAGCAGGTAAAGCATATGATGATGGTGGCAATGAACACCACAAAGATGGTCAGCCCAATGGCGACAGGTGCTCCAAACCTGCCAAAGAGCTAGTTGTAACCAAGTTGTAGTCTTTTCTATGACCAGCAATCCTCTCTTCACCTGTTCCCACTCAGCAAGAGAGTCTAAGAAAGTTCCCAGTTATGTGATCTAAATCTGTTTCAGCTTTAGTTCCTTCATGCATACCCTTCCCATTTCCACCTACCCATACACCTGTCCTCCCCTACCAAACAACCCTACCAAACAAGCAGCGTGTGATTGTCAGGCTTATGCCACAAGCCAGGCAGCATGGGATCTGAGTCAAAACAGGCTCCAAGCGCTACGGAACTGCAGCTCACTACAGGCTGTGTGACATCCGGGCTGCCCCATGGTTCACTAGCATGTGTCCATCCCAGGGAGGCTAAATGGATGCAGCCCTACTCTGGAAGAAGCCTCCTCCCTGCCCAACCCAGACACCCACAGAATAGAGGGTGTGTCCTTTGACAGCAACAGCATAGGCTGAAAATCACCCCCCAACACTCCTAAAAGCAGACAAAGCCCCCAATTATCCTCCCATGGTCCCTGGGCCCATGCTTTATCCTAATAAAAGACAAATGTTTGGCAACTGCAACAGACACATTGAAAATGTAAACTCCAGAGCATCTGCCCCTCTGAGGTCAAAGAGGAAGTGTCACTCACTCCACCGTGTGAGATGAGGAAGCATCTCACAGCCCAGAGGAGCAACAAAGCCTTAAGAGGGTCCCGAAGCCAAGGGATAGACTTAGGGGCAGTCCTCCCCTCTCCCCCCCTCTTGCAGGCTTCCATAACAGGAGCCTTCACCACGATGTGACCCAGGACCATAGGTGTCTCCCTGAGCAGTGAGAGGCAGGAAAGATAAAAACATCACACAGTTGGTGGCGTGCAGTGTCTCTGTGCCTCTCTAGGATGTGCTCTGCTCACCCCATGTTAGCTTCCACCTTCACGCAAGGGGCTCCTGCAGCCCAGGACTTCCCCTCTTTTCATCAGGGCCTACTCAGTTTCAATCTCCTCCCCTTTCAAAGAAAAGGAAATCGAATCTTCTCCATAGTCTTTCCCATTCCTGACGTCAGTGGCCGGAAGGACAGACTCACAGGCCCTGTAGCCACCCACTTAAAGACACAGCATGACTCAAGCACCATCTGCAGCCCAGCAGCCAGAAAGGCACTGAGGAGGGCTGGAAGGGGACCCAGAGGCCCCTTGTCACTTTCCCAGCCCTGGATCTAATGCAGCCCAGCCCAGCCCAGCCCAGCCCAGCCCAGCCCAGCCCAGCCCAGCCCCAGAGCTACTCTGCTTGCCTCACCCACCCCTGGGGCCTGAGCCTGCAGTGGGCAAAGCAGAGCCTGCTGGCTCAGGCGCAGCTGATGTCTACAGTCCCTCCTCTCCCTCTAGCTGCTTCCAAGTTTGTACATCACCAGGCCAGGTCTGATCATGTTTCCCTGGTTCTAATGCCAAAGACTCCCCCAGCCCCTGAAACCACAGGTGTACCTACCTTTCTGTGGTTATGTGTAAGGATAGTTGACAACTAAAATCTAGAGTTTGTCTAACCGGGTGGTAAAACTTATATTTTTGGCTGTGAGCCTAGCCTTTACTGGCTGAGCCATCTCTCCAGCCCCAGATAGTAAAACTTACAAAAAAACCAATTTCAATCTTTAATTAGAAATTTAGCTAGGTGTGCTAGCACACAGGGTAGTACTTGAATTCAGGAAGCTATTGAGGCAGGAGGGTTATGAGTTCTGGGCAAGCCTGAGCTGTATAGAGAATTCTAATCAGGCCTGGATATATTGAGAAACCCTGTCCCCCAAAAGCTTAACAAAAACAGTTGGATAAAACTCCTTTCAGAAGCCACCAAAGTCAAGTGGGACAAGGACTCACCTCCCCCTCTGTTCTAGCCAGCTCACCATGCACCAAGCTGTGCTCTGCCTCAGTGTCTCCCCACCTGGTAGGGGCTTCCCCACAACCCTCACTCACAGCTGATAATCCCTGTTCATCTCTCAGACCTCACTTCCTCAATCACGAAAACAGCGGACTCCTTGGCTCCTACTGAATAAAAGTCCTGTCCTCTTACGTGGCTTAGTGGGCCATGTGTGGGTGGTGTCTGACTGGCAGAAACAGGTAGAAGATCTCTGAGTTCAAGGCCAGCCTGGTCTATGTCTGAGTTCCAGGCCAGACAGGGCTACAAAGTGAGATCTTGTCTCAAAAAAACAAAAAAAGAAAGGAAAGGAAAAAAAGGAGGGAGGGAGGGAGGGAGGGAGGAGGGAGGGAGGGAGGAAGGAAGGAAGGAAGGAAGGAAGGAAGGAAGGAAGGAAGGAAGGAAGCAGGGTTGAGCACTGAGGGAGGACACATCATACACAGGATGTGACATTTGGGACTTGGTAGGAGTGCACTCTTTCAGACTTCTGTTCTGACCTGTGGCTCTGAAGGTGAGAAGCAAAAGGGAAAGTCAATGGTGGAATTTGGGGACAGAGTTTGCAGATCTCAGGCCCCAGCATCTTTCCTCTGGGGGCTTCTCTGGGGTCCCAAGCCATGGCCAGGCAGCAGGGACTGAGTCCCTACCATGGAATCCACTCTGTGGACAAAGCACCCTCAGTCACAGAGGCAGCACACAGGTGTCCGATGGAGTATCTCCGTAAGAAGGTTCCCAAGAGAAGTGTCATGACAGTCCTGTCCCTCAACCTCCGCTGCTGTGCACAATTCTGGGGCTCCAAATAGGAGAAAAAGAAATCCCATCAACCCATTCTTCCTCCTAGCATTCCCCTCCCCCCAATACTTCCAGCTATCATTACCACGGCCAAAAAAACGCCTTTCCGCACACTGGCAGGCCCCTGAGTGTCTCTATGGAGCTGTCTAACTCATCACACGCTTCCAATTCACACTTCATGTGCCATGCTGGGTGGCTCCTGCCAGGCATGCCATGCTGGTGTGGGGCGCCCCTCCCACTCTGCAGTCCACACCGCCTTGGACCAGCTGCCTTCTTGCCCTCAACCCCGGTCCTCCATCTTGGCTGTCCTTGCCACTGTTCCTCAAATACTGCTGTCCCTTAGGCTCCATCCTCCACACATACATTCTTCTTACCTAAACCTTCAAGACAAGGCCCCTCCTCCCCAACCCCACTAATGGCCGGCGTCTACCCAGCATCCCTGCGAAGGCCTGTCCCTCTGTCTGCACATTCTCTTCTCTTGCTCCTTGGTGCCAGGCAGCTCTTCAATACCAACAGCCCACCCCCAACCTAGCCTCCCAGCACCCCTGGCCAGGAAGTCATAGCCACTGCTAACAGCTGCCTGCCATGTTGACTCATGTATTTTTTGCTCAGCCACTTGCTTTGGGGCCTCCGATGGTGGCTCCAAACACGTTCAGTTAGGTAACATACCTGTAATTCTTACAATCAGGGAGCTGAGGCAGAAGGACTACAAATCCCCAGCCAGTGCAAGCAACATTGTGAGTTCCAAGCTAGCCTGGGCTACAGAGCAAGAGCCTGTTCTTAAACAAACAAAAATGCAAGAGCTACAGCTCAGTTGACAGAGTGCTTGCCTGTGTAAGAGATAAATTATTCTGGTCCATTTTCAGAAAGCGTGTGCTTTGGGTGCCAAGAGTCAAATGGGCAGGGGGTGCGGGGCCTCTGTCTCCTCAGGCTGGCAGCTGGCCTGCTACTCTCACAACCCTGAGACTTGGAAAGTTGCAAGCATTCGCTTCTTGACAAGCCCCAGATATTACTAGATAAGGCTTTGCATTCTGAACCGATAGGATAAGGGACCCTGGAAGGGGGATATGGGAAAAGAGCTGAAGACTGCTCCATACCAGTCATTTTAGCCTCTTCTCTATGCTGGTGCCCTATTCTGCAGAATCACATATTAAGAACGGTTTTACTTCCTCTAGTCTCTCTCGAGTTTGTTATTATAAAGTGAGGGTCTTGTTTCTCACGCCCACCATGCAGGAGGCCCGGGGTGAAGCACATCTGAAACTCAAGCACTGGGGAGGATCAGAAGTTCAAGGTCATTCTCAACTACATACCAAGTTCATGGTTAGCTTGGGCTACATGAGACTTGGTCTCAGGAAGGAAGGGAGGAAGAAAAGGGAGAAAGAAGTTAGGGTAGAGCCTGGCCAAGAAGTTGAGGGCTAAGAGAGTGGGGGGTCTCTGCGAGTGTGGGAAGGAGGAGCTACAGTGCACCCCTCCTTCATGGAGGGCTCACCCTGATCCCGAGACCAAGATGCCAGCACAGTGACTGTACCCACGAGCCTTCCCATAACGACGGAGGCACTGAGACTTCTGCTGTCTCAGCACCCTGACTCAACAGTGCCCCACCATCAACATGGCCATCATTATGCCACTGCCATCGACCACCCGATTACTACTGTAGTCTCCACCAAATGTCACCTCCTCCTCTGTTACCTCTACTCATTGGGTACTGCACTTCATCACCCAGGTTAATATGGACCCCACCCCTGAACCTTCAATTGTCAGTCCCCAACCAGGTACCCCCACCATTTCCCTTCCTAGAACATAGAGGAAACCCAGTTCCCTGGAGGTCCAAAGGTCCAGGGGCTAAATATGATCATGACATCACTGGGACACCATCCCAATGATTCCATGCCATTTTAGTATGCAGAGGCCACCTCCAAGCCCACCTGAGCCCTTGTCACTTTTGCCAGGAAAAACAGCCGAAAGGCTTTATTTACCCTGGCATGGGGTCACTGTCAAAACTGGATCGAAATCTCAGCGCGGAACCCAGCTGCTCCAGTGTCTCCGGGGGAGTGGAGAATCTGCTAACAGAAAAGAGAAAGCTCCTGAGAAACACCCTGGATCCCAACCTGCACCCCACAGCACAGCGCCTCACGGCACACATGACATTCCAAGAATGGACGGTGTACACACCGAGGTCCGTGCACTCTTCTCCGACACACCAAAGGCAGACTCCAGGGCACTGTGCTTAAGAGGCCAGGAAACAGCATATCTCATACTTAAGATCTGTAACGTGCATGCCCCTAACCACAACAGGATGGAGGCAGAAATCAAAAACAGAAGTGCATTGCCACAAAGTTTAAAAACACACACACACACAGGGGAAAATGATCACCACCAACTCTTTCCATTGGAGACTGAGGCAGGGAGAGTCACAAGATTAAAGCCAGCCTGGACTGCATGACAAGATGTTTTCTGAGCAGGGAAAGGAAGGGAAGGAGGAAATGTGAGAAAAGAGGGCAGGGATGAGAGGACCCTTCTCAGAGAGGTGTTAGACAGAACGGAAAATACTATAGGTCAAAATTCAGCAGAGCTGAAATGAACTTCATTACTACAATATGTCAAGGACAAAAAATAAGCAAGCCATAGCTGGGCATGGTAACCCATAATCCCAGCACCCAGGAGGCTGGGACAGAGGGCTGCCTAAAATTTAAGCTCACTTTAGGCTACAGACTATGACCCTGTTTGGGGGGCAGGGGAGCAGGGGAGCAAGCTAGGCAGAGTAATGCATGCTTAGAATCCTAGCACACAGAGGAAAGAAGATCAGAGTTCAAGATTATCCTTGGCTACGTAAAGAGTTCAAAACCAGCCTAAACTAGGCTGTAGCAGACCATTTCAAAAAACAAAAACAAAACAAAAAGAAAAATCCACAAATGTGTGTACGCGCACACACACTCAAGTGTTCACGCGCGCGTGCGTGCGCGTACACACACACACACACACACACACACACACACACACACACACAAAACTCAAAGAAAGTCAGGTGTAGGGGTGCATGCCTATATGAGGATGATTTGGAGTTCAAGGCCATTCTGGGCTACATAATAAAACCCATCTTCTCTTTCTTTATTCTTTTTTTCTTAAAGAATTTTGGGGGGTGGGGGTGGGGGTGGGGCTGGAGAGAACACTCAGAGGTTAAGAGCAGTGACTGCTCTTCCAGAGGTCCTGAATTCAATTCCTAGCAACCACACGGTGGCTCACAGCCATCTGTAATGAGATCTGCTGCCCTCTTCTGGCCTGCAAGGATATATGCAGGCAGAACACGGTATACATAACAAAGAAATAAATCTTTAAAAAAAAATTAATCTTGGGGCTGGAGAGATGGCTCGGTGGTTAAGAGTACTGTTTGCTGTTCTAGTGGACTCGGGTTCAATTCCCAGCACCCACCTGGCAGTTCACAACTGTCTGTCACTCTAGTTCCAGGGGATTCCATACCCTCACAGAGACACGCATGCAAGCAAACAGCAACACACATAGGATAAATAAATCATTCATATATATATATATATATGTATGTATATACATATATATATATATATACACAAACTTTTATACAGGTTCTCAATTACATTTATTTACTTATTTTGTGTTTTTTAAATTTTTTTCCCAGCCCAATCACAGTTTCGTCCCACAACTTCCTATCCCCCACCCCATCTCCTCCTCCCAGCCAAGGCATATCAAGTTGCAGTGAGACTGGGCACTTCCTCTCCTACTAAGGGTGGACAAGGCAGCCCAGTAAGAGGAAAGGGTCCCTAAAGCAGGCAACTTAAGTTATGTATATGTGTGTTTTGCATGCATGCCTGCAGAGGTCAGAAGGGGGCACTGGCCCTCTAGGACTGGAGTTACAGACAGTTGAATTTCCATATGAGTACTGGGAATTGAACCCAGGTCCTCTGGAAGAGCAGCCAATGCCCTTAACTACCCAGTCATCTCTCCAGCCCCACTTCCTTTCTTTTAAAGCAGAGCAAATGAAATTTTATTAAGGAAGCCGGGAGGTGGTGGCACACACCTTTAATCCCAGCACTCGGGAGGCAGAGGCAGGCAGATCTCTGTGAGTTCGAGGCCATCCTGGTCTACATAGTAGTGAGTTCAGGACAGCCAGGGCTGTTACACAGAAAAACCAGCTCCAAAATTGAGAGAGGGGGAGGGGGAGGGGGGAAGGGAGAGGGAGAGAGGGAGAGTTTATGAACGAAAAGAAAAGAACACTCCAAAGAGCAAGAAGGACTCAAAAGAGAGGAGAGCCCCAAACTCTGTATGTTTGTTTGTTTGTTTGTAGACAAGGTCTCTCTGTTATATAAACCTGGCTCTCCTGGAACTTGCCGTATAGACCAGATTAGCCCAGAACTCACAGAGCTAGCTCCACCTGCCTCTGCCTCCTCCTGAGTGCTGGGGTTAAAAGTGTGCAGCACCATGCTTGACTCCAGATCCTATCTTAAAAAAATAAAATAAACAAACTCCAGGGGGAAGTCTTCAGAGAACAGGTATAATGGAGTCTGGGACACAGTGAGGCTGGGATACCGGAGATGAACCTGCTACCCAACATTTTTCCTGGTGACTGCCACAGTTTCTCCAAAGGACAGCCAGGAGGCATTAATTTCAGGAATCTTTGAGAGACCAAGGCAGGAAAAATTAGATCCACATCCCACAAAATGAGGAGGCCATGATGATCCTGTACTGTGCACTTGGACCAGGCCCTGAGAAACAGTTTCACAGGAAGTGGGAAGGACAAACCTCCCTTCTAATCTCAGTGCCTGGGCTAAGGGAACATTAGTTCTCTATGTTCCAAATTCCTCCAATCACGGTTTTTCTTTTTGTCTTTGTTTTTCTAGACAGGGGTTCTCTGTGTAACAGCCCTGACTGTCCTGGAACTCACTATGTAGACCAAGCTGGCCTTGAACTCACAGAGATCTATGCCTGTCTCTACCTCCTGAGTGTTGGGACTAAAGGACTGTACCACCACCACCTGGCTTCCTTAATAAATTTCATTTGTTCTACTTTAAAAGAAAGCAAATGAGCCAGAGAGATGGCTCAGTGGTGTTAGACACACAGTTAAAAACTTTCAGGAACACTAAAAGTAGATAATATGAATAGAAAACAAGAGTAATAAGTGACAATAAAAATATCCACAGGGGTCAGGCATATGGCATACACTTTTAATATCTGAACTCAGGAGGCAGAGACAGGAGGATCTCTGAGTTCAAGGTCAGCCTGATCTACAAAATGAGCTCCAAAACAGCCAGGGCTACACAGAAAATAACGGTGTCTCAAAAAACAAACAAACAAAAAAAGATAAAACAAAAAAATGTTCATAGAGCTCTGAGCATGAAAGTAGCAGATGCTGATACCAAATGACAAGACACACTGGAGGGGGCGTGTAGGGTGAGAGGAGGGACCTTTTTTTTTTTTTAAGATTTATCATGTACAGTGTTTTGCCTGCATCTATGCCTACGTGCCAGAAGAGGGCACCACTATAAATGGTTATGAGCCACCATATGGTTGCTGGGAATTGAACTTAGGACCTCTGAGAGAATAACAAGTGTACTTAACCATCTCTCCAGCCCAACAAAACACACTGTTTAGAGAATACTCAGGGGCCAGTGAGATATCTGTACAGGTCCAACAGCATGGTGGAAGACCTGGCTGCTGAAAGTTGTCCTCCAACTTCTACACGTGCGTGTGACATTCGTGTGTCCGTGCCTGATGCACATAAAAATAAATTAATGTAATTTTTAAAAAGTATTTAAATAACAATGGGCTGGGCAGTGGTGGCGTACACCTTTAATCCTGGCACTCAGGAGGCAGAGGCAGGCGGATCTCTGAGCTAGAGGCCAGCCTGGTCTACAGAGCTAGTTCCAGGACAGCCAGGCCACACAGAAGAACCCTCTCTCTGAAATCCAAGAAAGAATAAACACTGGGACTGGCAGAGCTGTGGTTGGGCCAAGAAGATGGTTCAGAAGGCAAAGGTACTTGCTGACAGTTAACATCTACCATCCACATGCTATACATAACATACGCACACACACACACACACACACACACACACACACACACGCCCCAAAAGTAATAAGTAAAATGTAATAAAATGTAATGTAGATGTAATAAAAAGAATAAACTGAAACTACCAGGAAGAACTTAAAAGAGATTAAAGACTGAGCATCAACTCTGAGAACTTGAGGTACCCTAAAAGACAGCTGAAGGGATTTCTAAGAATTGTGAGAACACAGTGAGTCCCCTGACTGTGCATGGGAAATGTGAGAGAGAACAGAATTAAAGAAGGGGTTATAAAGGAAGAAACCAAAACTTCAAGAAAAGCAGAGGCTGGGAGTGTAGCTCAGAGGTTTGATAGCCAGCAGCAAAGAAAGAAAAAAGACGTGGACAATTCTCAGCCTATTTATACTGCAGGCAAGAAGACTGCAGTCCAACCCCCCCCCCCCCCCCCGGTATGGAGATAAGAACGGTTGTACTCCAGGCTAGCCCAGCAGAAATGAGTCTGGTGGAAGGAGGGAGGCAGAGACAAAGACCTGAAGGGACACCACACTGCAGGGCTCAGCTCCCATAGGACCTGACCATAATGCTAGACCATTGTTCCCCACTCTCCAAGGAAAGACCTCAAAGACAACCTGGGCCCCAGCTCGGACTGCACACATGGGGGGTGCAATGTGCAGGCTTGTCGCAGCATGCCTGTCGGACATCATTTTCAAGCCTTAAAGCTTATTGGTGGTCCCAACTTGATGGCGCACACCGTCAATCCCAGCACTCGGGAGGCAGATCTCTGTGAGTCTAAGGCCGGCCTGGTCTACATAGAGAGTTCCAGGCCAGCTAGAGCTACATAGTGAGACCCTGCCTCAAAAACTCAAGATAAGTAAATGTGGGAGCTGGAGAAATGGCTCAGTGGTGAAGAGCACTTGCTGTTCTTACACAGAATCTGAGTTTGGTTCCCAGGGCCTACATGGTAGCTCACAACTGTCTCTGTAACTCCAGTTCCAGGGGGTCTGACACCCTCTTCTGTACCCTTTGATCACTGTACATACATGCTAAACATACATACAGGCAAAAACAGCCATGCACATAAAATAAGTCTTAAATAAACAATGTGGACAGCACCTGAGGACCAACATCTGAGGGCCCGCACATATTCTTGAACTACATGCCCACACACACTCACACACGAATATCCTGTCTCTTTAGTGAAGTTTGCCTTGCTAAGTCTGGGGCTTTCCTGCTGGGAGCTCTTACTTACCAATCTTCCCTAATAAATAGATAGATAAATAGCAGCTAATAAATTTAGTCATCAGAGCCCAGTGATGATAAATTAATTAATGAAAAGGTGTTCTGAAATGCATATGTTGCAGAGTGGCTAAGTTGAACTAATACATGCATTATCTCACACACAGCATAGTGTGTGAGAAAAACATGCAAAAAATGCCTTTTATCTTTCCAAGCATGATAGTACATGCCCATAATCCCAACACTTGGGATGTTGAGGCAGGATGGCTGGAGCTCAAGGATACCATCACTACATAGTGAGTTCAAAGCCAGCCTGCACTGACCATCTCAAAAAAGGGGGGGACTCCTTCAAAGCCAACAGCAGCAACAAAAAAGCTACTATATGCAATTATATCTCAACTAAAAAATTTATAAAGCAGGGCTGGAGGAATGGCTCAGTGGTTAAGAGTACTTGTTGCTCTTGCAGAGGACCTAGGTTTGATTCTCAGCCCACACAGCAGCTCACACCTCCAGTTCCATGGTAATCCAATGACCTCTCCTGACCCCCACAAGCACCAGATGCACACATGGTGCACAGACATGCCGGCAAAACACTTGTGCATATAAAAATAAACAAAATAGAATACAATAATAACAAAAACCCCTGATTCAAAATTACATCTATTTCTCTTAAATAAAGGAATGTATTTTGGGGCTGACCTTCACAGGCAGGCGTGCGTGCCGAGTATGTGTATGTGTACATGCAAAGAAAATCAAAGTTAGGGCTGGAGGAATGGCTCAACACTGTTTTTCCAGATGACCTGGGTTCAGTTTACAACCCTCATATGGTGGCTCACAACAGTCTGTAACCCCAATCCTAGAGGATCTGACCCCCTCTTTTAGCATCCAAGGGCATGCATATCACATGGTATAGACACACAAGTAGGCGAAAAACTCATACACATAAAATGAACAGATAAAATCAAAGTTATTAGAAGTTAGGATAATAGCTACCGTTGGGGATGAGAAATAATGAGTGGGCTTAAGAAGCCTATGAGATGTTCTAAAAATTCTAGTCTTGATCCAATGACAGATTACTGGGTTGCACATTTATTTTGTACATAGTATATTATGTACAATATAACCATATAAAAACTTCAGTCATGAGCTAGAGAGATGGCTCAGCTCAGCATGAAGAGCATGGTTGTTCTTCCAGAGGTCCTGAATTCAATTCCTAGCAACCAACAACCATCTATAATGAGATCTGGCGCCCTCTTCTGGAGTGCAGGCATACATGCAGGCATAACACTGTACACAATACATAAATCTTAAAAACAAAAAGCAAAAAACAAAAAAACCCAACAATTAAGAAAAAAAATCAGTCAAGCAATAGTGGTGTGTGCCTTTAATCCAAGCACTCAGGAGACAGAGGCAAGCGGATCTCTGGATTCGAGTTCCAAGACAGCCAGGGCTACACTGAAAAATCCTGTCTCAAAAAATAGACAGACAGACAGACAGACAAGACAGATAGACAGATAGATAAATAGGGCGGCCCCCATTACAGAAAGCTGAGTCCCGAGCTAGGGCGAGCACAGCAGCTGGCACCCTAGCAGAGCGAACCAGTGGGCGGGGCCAGCACCTAGCAGCCGCAGGGGGCCGCAGGAAGCACCCTGGGGAGTGGCCGCGGCTGTGCTTGGGGCCCGGGAGTGAATGGCAGCACAACAGAAGTTGTTCACCAAGAAGCTGGACCAGTGCATGGAGCAGCTAAATGAGTGCAAGCAGCCTCCGAGTCCCAGGTCAAGAGCCTCTGCGAGAAGGCTAAAGAAATCCTAACAAAAGAATCCAACGTGCAAGAGGTTCGATGTCCAGTCACTGTGTGTGAAGATGTTCATGGACAATTCCATGACCTCATGGAACTCTTTAGAATCGGTGGTAAATCGCTACATACAAATTACTTGTTTATGGGAGACTATGTGGACAGAGGATTTTACTCAGTTGAAACAGTTATACT
This sequence comes from Cricetiscus sungorus, assembly GCA_030556225.1. NCBI lineage: Eukaryota > Metazoa > Chordata > Mammalia > Rodentia > Cricetidae > Cricetiscus > Cricetiscus sungorus. The sequence goes on along the minus strand of JANBXA010000642.1, from coordinate 27,308,861 downwards.
GCTTGTAGCTCTAACGGTTCGTTACCGTGAGCGCATCACCATACTCGGAGGGAATCATGAGAGCAGAAAGATCACACAAGTTTATGGTTTCTACGATGAGTGTTGAAGAAAATACGGAAATGCAAACGTTTGAAATACTTCACAGACCTTTTTGACTATCTTCCTCTCACTGCCTTGGTGGATGGGCAGATCCTCTGTCTACATGGTCGCCATCCATAGACACACTGGATCACATCCGAGCACTCTTTGATCGCCTATTTTCTTCATGAGGGTCCAATGTGTAACGTACTGTGGTCAGATCCACATGACCATGGTGGATGGGGGATATCTCCTCCAGGAGCTGTTTATACCTTTGGCCAAGGTATTTCTGAGACATTTAATCATGACAATGGCCTCACTTGGTGTCCACCAGCTTACCAGCTGGTGATAGAGGGGTATAACTGTGACCGGAATTAGCAACAATTTTCAGCTCCAAACTATTGCTATTCTGTGGAACCAAGCTGCAATCATGGAACTTGATTAAGTATTCTTTCTTGCAATTTGATCCAGCACCTCATAGAGGCAAGCCACATGTCACTTGTCATACCCCACACTACTTCCTGTAATGAAAATTTGAACTTGTACAGTATTGTCATGAACCATATATTGACCCAATGGAAATGGGAAGAGCATCAGTAACTCCAAAGTGTCAGGATATAGTTAACATTCAAAAAACTTGTTTTCACACGGACCAAAAGATGTGCCACATAAAAACACAAAGCCTCTTGTCATCAACAGCCATGGCCACTTTAGAATGAACTGGTTCATTGCATGCTGACCATTGTTGGTCGAGAATCCAGTTTCTGACATAGACCAAGATGGGCTAGAGCTTGCCTCTGCCTCCTGAGTGCTGGGGTTAAAGGTATGTACCATGCCTAGCGTTTCATTGAAGTTTTTTGTTTTTTTGTTTTGTTTTTTTTTTTTTTGGTGGGGAGATGTTTATTTATTTTTTTACACAGTGGATTCTTGATCTTTATTTTTCTGTACCTGCAATTCTACAAATTCCTTCCTCAATGTAGGTCCCAGGGATTGAACTCAGGTTGTCAGGCTTGGTGGAAAGCCCCTTTACCCACTGAATCATGTCAACAGCCCCACATAATATATTACTTTAGGAGCTGGACCAATGGCTCAGCAGGTAAGAGCACTGGCTGCTCTTCCAGAGGACCTGGGTTCAATTCCCAGCACTAATATGGCAGCTCACAACTGTGTGCTAACTCCAGTTCCAAGGGATCCAACAATGCCTTCTTCTGACTTCCACAAACGCTCACACACAACATAAAAATAAACGTTACTTTAGAGTGAGATACACATTATTTACCATATCAAGAGAATAAAAGCAGAAAGCTCAGGACCATCTCAGGAAACAGCAGGAGAGCATCTTGAAAATTTCAAATCCCTCCATCATTAAAACTCCAGGAAAAGTAGGACTAACAAGGAACTCTCCCACATGAAAGAGGGTACCTCCAAAAAGCTAACATTCTATTCCTAAAATTAGAAATAAAACATGGGTGTAAGGCTGGAGAGATGGCTCAGCACTTATGAACACTAGCTCCTCATGCAGAGGATAGAGTTCTGTTCCAGCACTCACAAAGCAGCTCCTAACTACCTGTAACTTCATCTCCAGAGGCCCTAACACCCTCTTCTGGCTTCTGAGGACACTGCACATACCTGATACACATACATACACACACACACACACACACACACACACACACACACACACACACACACACAAGGCAAACACAGATATACATAAAAGTAAAAAAAATATCTAAATCTCATCAATGCAATAGGTAAGAAAAAGAAATAAAGTAATAAGGTTGTAAAAGAAGTAAAATAAAGAGAATAAAGCCAAACTAAAATAATATAAGAATTTAAAAGTAAGAATTTAAAAATAAGAGACTAACAGAACGCTAAGGAAAATGGCAAATATAATTTCATAATATTAACAACTACATTATGTTTGATGGCCCTTTTTGAGGTGCTAGCAATTGAACCCTGATGTGAGATGTTCTTGTACACTGTAAAGATTTGTCACACAAATTGGTTTAATAAAATGCTGATTGGCTGGCAGCCAGTCAGGAAGTACAGACGGGGCTACCAGACTAGGAGAATTCTGGGAAGAGGAAAGGCAGAGAGGCAGTTGCCAGCCGTACGCAGAGAAAGCAAGATGAGAATGCCTTACTGAGAACAGGTACCAAGCCACATGGCTAAACATAGATAAGAATTGTGGGTTAATTTAAGAGCTTGTTAGTTATAAGCCTGAGCAATAGGCTAAACAGTTTATAATTAATGTAAGCCTCTGTGTGTTTATTTGGGATTAAACATCTGTGGGACTGGCAGGGACAGAAACTTCTATTTACACAGAGCCCAGGGCCCAGTGTTCTATTGAACGACAAACACCCTAGGTGATTTATGCCATCTAAATGGAATAAATGCACCAGATTTTTTTTAAAAAAAAAAATACTATAAGCTGGGTTTAATGCATGCACCTACAATAACAACTGCTAAGTAATCTGAGATGGGAAGGTTGTTTGAAACCAGTGTGGGCAACATAGCAAAATCTTGTATCAAGAAAAAAAGTGTAAAAAGAGGGCTAGAAAGATGGCTCAGCAGGTAAGACACTGATTGCTCTTCCAGAGGACCCAGGTTTGATTCCCAGCAGCTCACAGCTGTAACTCTAGTTCCAGAGGACTCTGGGTTTTGAGGACACTACACGCACAGAAATCACACAGGCAAAACACCCATATACATAATACTTTTTAAATGTCAAAATATGAGGTGGAGATGCAGTTAGGTTGGTAGAATACTTGCCTAGCATGCACCATGCCCTGGGTTCAACCCTCAACCCAGCAACACCACGTGCACACCTGTAATGCTAGCACTTGGGAGGCAGAGACAAAAGCATCACAAGTCCTTGGCTACATACAGCATTCAAAACCAGCGAGGGCTGTATGAGACCCTATCTTAAAATAAGTTTTTAAGCCAGGCATTGTTGTTGCACACCTTTAAACCCAGCATTGGGGGGAGTGAGCAGAGACAGCCTGGTCTATGTAGGGAGTTCCAGAACAGCCAGGGCTACACTGAGAAACTCTATAACAACAAAAAGTTTTTTTAAAAAAAAAAAAAAAAAAGTAATAAAATTAACATAATGAAAAAATTTAAATACAACATCTCTACGCCAAGCATAGCGTCACATACCCTTAAACCCAGCACTCCAGATGAAGAGGCAGGTGGATCTCTGTGAATCTGAGGCCAGCCAGGGCTACACAGTGAGACCTCTCTCAAAGAAGAAAAATCTGTAAAATATAAGAACAGCCAACGATTATTCTTAGTAACCATGTGGCATTTCTGGGACACCTGGCAATTCCATGTATACCCCCAAGAACTTCTTACAGATTCATGAAAATCAGGAGGGAGGGGACAAGAATGGATGCCCACTGCTGCTGCCTCTGATGTTAACTATTTTGGACCCACACTAAAGAATGACACAGCTGTGACAACTCTTGTGGGATAGTATTTTTGGTTTTGTTTTTTGGTTTTTTTTTTGCTTGGTTATTTTGAGGGTCTTTCTGTATAGTTTTGGAGCCTGTCCTAAAACTTGCTCTGTAGACCAGACTGGCCTTGAACTCACAGAGATTCACCTACCTCTGCCTCCTGAATGCTGGGATCAAAGGCATTAGCCACAACCGCCTGACATTATTATTTTTGTGCCCTGTAAAGATGTGTCTCTGCCTAAGGTGCCCTTTGATTGGTTTAATAAAAAGCTGTATGGGCTGGGTGGTGGTGGCGCACGCCTTTGATCCCAGCACTCGGGAGGCAGAGGCAGGCGGATCTCTGTGAGTTCAAGACCAGCCTGGTCTACAAGAGCTAGTTCCAGGGCAGGCTCCAAAGTCACAGAGAAACCTTGTCTCAAAAAACCAAAATAAATAAATAAATAAAAGGCTGTATGGCCAATAGGTAGGCAGGAGAGGATAGGCAGAGGGAAGAACCAGGAGGAGGAATCTAGGTGCTCGGATTTTGCCAGCAGACTCCGAGTAAGTCAGACATGCCATACTGAAGAAAGGTAAAGAACCATTTGGCAGAAAGTAGATTGAAAAACAGGGGCTAATTAAGTTACAAGAGCTGGTTGAAAACAAGTCTAAGCTAAAGGCCAAGCTTTCATAATTAATAAGTTTCAGTGTCATTACTGGGGGGCTGGTGGTCCCAAAGAAGGACTGACAAGAAAGACAACTGCCATATTAACACTGTGTTGAGCTCAAAGAGTGAGGGCATTCATTGGAACATCCTCCAAAGTGCCCGCCCACAAAACAATACAGACTTTTAAGAATACAAACACAGTGGACTAGGATGCCCGTGGGATGGGAGGGAAACAGAATGGCCACCAGAGATTGAAGTGAACACAGATGGCATGCTCTGGCCTTGTGCAAAACAATGGTGACAACGTGCTAGGAACCAAGTATGACCACTAAAACTAAATCTGTGGCCAACCGTGAAGAAAAACTCAACCTGATCATTGGGGACGCGTCTTGGTCCTCACCGATGACAACAGTCTACACCAAACATAGAATAGAAACACGTACGTTCTGGCGGAGGACACAGCCCAGCCCACTCTGGGCACACAGCCACACCCTGTGCCTTGCACAGCATACACATGACCACAGCATAGACATGGTGTGGGGCATGGTCGTGACCAGGTGCTCACCCTGTGGGTCAAAGCCAGCTGAGGCCATTGGGCCCAGCCCAAGGCTTGAGGTCCTCACACACTGGTTCAATGCCAGAAGGGCAGGGCACTCACTCTCCTGGGGATGGACGACATTCTGCACCCTCTGCTCCCCTCCTGCACCCACCTGGCCTCTGGCTCAGTACATATATTCTCATTCCACTGGACTTTCTTCAGCACATCAGAGCAGCAATACTGGCTGGAACAGGAACCACAGCAAAAATCTGGGCAGGATGCTGGGATCAGGTTGTCTTCGCCAACAGGCCTGCACAGCTCATCCTGGGCTGAAGCAAAAACACACTGTTCCCCTATGTCCCATAGACCAGGCTCATCCATACCCCAGCCAATGACAGTGACTTGCCCGGCAGCTACCAGGCACAAGCATGTGTTAGGCCACCTCAGTAGACCACCCTTCCTACCAAGCCTTTGCCCTCTCCTTGAGGGACAGCAAGGTACTCTAAAAGATGCCCTCCGTCCCTTGGCAGTCTGTTGGTTTCCTGGTAGAAGGCTGACTTTTCTATTTGTGAGTCTCACTGGGCTACTTGCTGTTCTCAGAATCCCCTTTACGGTCAAGACCTCAAGGCAGAGGGTGTCAACTGCGAAGGCCCGAGGCGATCACCCTTTCCACCTCAACACACACCATTCTTGCCTTGCCTGCCCCCACTTGTGACTCCACTCTCTTTGTTTTTTGAGACAGTGTTTCTCTTAATTGCTTTGGAGCCTATCCTGGAACTAGCTCTGTAGACCAGGATGGCCTCGAACTCACAGAGATCTGCGTGCCTCTACCTCCGGAGTGCTGGGACTAAAGGCGTGCACCACCAATGCCCAGCACGACTCCATTCTTCTTTCAAGGTCTTATTCCAGGCCACCTCCCAGAAGCTGCCAAGCCTGGAAGGTGTATATGGCTGAACAGAACACACCTGAGCACTTGCAGGCACAGGACTGTCCAATATTTAATCCTCATTACCTCCATAGCAGCCTCACCTGCTGGGCACAAGTGCAGTGGGGGAGGCCTGTGCCTCATAGAGCACTCCCTACCAGCAGGCTGAACCCTAACCAATGCACAGTGACATTCCCCACATAAGCATCCATAAAGCACTTGTCCCTAGGTGAGGCATAAAGCAGCAGGCATTAGAACATTTCTGTGCTCTCAGTAGCACCATGTGACACTGCAACCATCACAAAGCTCTCAGCCTAAGGGCAAGTGGTACCCTTGCAAACCTGAACAAATGAGGTCATGTTGAGAGACGTGCAGAAGGACAAAGGGCTTTGGCTACCCACACGCTTTACCTGTGTGTCCTTAGGCTACACTAGCAAGCCTGGAGCCCACACGCAGGAGACCCCACATCAAACACCCAGTGCACCAGACGGCATCTGCAGGCAATTGCTTAAGTGTCTGCCTGGATGCAGTCCTGGTCCAGCCAGATCAGTAACTGAGCATGCTCCCTGGGGCTGTCAGAACCCAAGAAAAGATAACTTGGAGGTAAGGAGGGCTGCATTTTTGTTGTTTTGGTAGCACCAAGCAGAACCTTGCTCTGGGCAAAAAAAAAAAAAAAAAAAAAAAAAAAAATCGTAGAATGGGTATTTTTGACCATTGCAGCCCAGTTCAGCCAATAGCCACCTGCAAGTGAGTACAGCCACAGCCACAGCCACAAGCCAGGCTGTACCTGAGTCAGGCTGAACAGGCACACCAAAGGGACTTTTCCTTCTGCCTTTAGGGCAGGGTCTTGCTATGTAGCCCTGGCTGGCCAGGAAACTCACAGGGAATCCTCCTGCCTCTGCCTGTGGATTGCTGAGACTAAGTACAAGTATCAACTTCTGGTGCCCACACCAGTGGGACTTTCGGTCTGGGTCCCAGGGTCCAAATGCTATTCAGAACTCCAGACAGAGCAAGGCTCTCTAGCCTGGAGACCCATCCTTCCACAGGCCCACTCCAGGGGTAGGCTGACTTTGGGTGTGGGAGCCCCCCTTCTCATCTCCCTACCCTAGATCCTCCAAATTCGCGTCAGCCTTCAGGAAACACAGCCACTTTCCTTCAGGAAGCCACCCATCCCTGTCTGGGCAGGAGGGTTGTTCCATTGCCTGTCCCAATAGGCCCCCAGCTTACCCTCCCAAGCCTGTGAGCCGTTCCTCTAGGGTGGCAAGGGAATGCGGAGTCTCCTCCCCATGAGAGGCCAGCCTCAGGGGTGTCTCCTCCCCATGAGAGGCCAGCCTCAGGGCCCAGCTTCTCCAGGGACACAAGGGCTATAGAGGCAGTGGATGGAGGGCTGCCAGCCAGGAAGCAGGCTGCTAGAGACAACCTCCGCAGGAGGGGCCAGGCAGCCTTGAGGCCCCACCTGGAGCTAACCGCATGTGTGGAATCCTGCTCCAGCCCCTGGAACATGTAGGGCCTACCCACTATGAAGGACACAACAAAGGTGGCAGTTTTCCTGGGCAGTATCAGGTCAGGAAGGTAAGGTGATAGGATGAAGTCAGTGGTAGGGTTCACAGACTCCCCCTCGGTTATCAGGGGGTCAAGTCGAAGCACTCCGGGGCTGGCACTGTCTGGCTCATTCCATGGACAGCTAATAAAGGAAGTGACTGACCCTACCGGGTCCTTGGGCAGCGCACACCGCCCCCTCCTCCCAGGCTCACCACTCGGAGGCGGCGGCAGCAACAGCAGCAGCAGCAGCAACAGGGTCCGCGGAGAGGGCACCGGCACAGCCATGGCGAGACAGACAGGCCGACGAGCAGACTGACCAAGCACAGGGCCGTGGTGCCTCGCAACCTCAGCGACCCGCGGGGCCCTAGCCTCCTTGCCCCGCCCCGGCCGGTTCCCGGAACCCCCGCCCCAGTGGGGAGGAGGTGGGAGGGAAGGGAAGCGGTCGCCCCACCCATCCTGACCGCCGCTCGCCGACCCCGTCGGTGAGAACTTGAGACAGGTTTCCCAGACTCAGAAGGAGGGATTGGTACACCCAGATTGCTTTGTGCTCACGGGGTACTTTTGTGGGGAGACCCCCTTGCCGCTGACTTAGGGGCGGGGAGAGGATCTCCGTGGCAACGTTACCCCAACACTTGAGCGCCAGTGTGAGCAGCTGGTACGTGCGTCCCAACTTTGCCCTCAGGGAAGCTGCGATTTTCTCCTGGCTTAATGGACCCTCACACAGGTCCACCTGAGGACCATAAGGAGTGATGCGGGGGGGATAGTGCTCAATAAATTCAAGTTCCTTCTAGTAGATTCCCAGGACCTCAATCTGGGGACAGCCCTGAGACGCCACCTCCCTCTCCCAGTGACCCAGACTCCCAGCCCAGGCAGCTGCTCACTCGCCCAGGGGGCCTATCCTGAGGGTAAGAACTAACAGCTCCCAGGGCACAGGCCACCTCCTGACAAAATTCTGACAGGCTGCCTCTTCCCTCAGTGTGAGGCAAAGTTCCTAGCACGGCCAGGAATGGAAGGTATGGTGTTACTGCCCAGCATCTGGAAGGCTGAACCCACGAGTCCGCTAGTGGACCACTTGAGCCAGCATGTTCTGCTCGCTGTGCCGTCATGTCACACATTTCTCATCTGAGAATGGGCCACTGCTGTAGACAAAGATCAAGCCCTAAGGAGAGTCTGGGAAGTCCCCAGCAGTTATTCAGCCTGTAGGATTAGGGGGAGCCCGGAAAGGAAGCAACACACACTAATGCAAGCCCTTAAGGAAACACTAGTTCCTTGCCTAAACTATGAAAAATGTAAAAGAGTTAACCTGGTCAGCCAGGCCACAGGATTACCCTGTCAGCAAGTCAGGGCCACCCCTAGCAAGACAGGCTCACCTAAGCTGTGCTCAAGGATAGGTAGACTAATTATCCCTTTGATGAGATACTGTACGTTTTCTTCCCAGGATTCCTGAACGCCATGAACAGTTCCTACAAGCTGCCATGAGCTTCTGTCGAGTCTGCCTTTCTCTTTCCCCTTGTTTAGCCCTTCTGGATGCCTGTCAGATTGTAACTGTGCTTTTGCTAATACTTTGAGTTTCTTCTAAAATTCAACTCTCTCCTATAAGGCTTCGAGCATCTGCCCCACCCCCACCCCCCCATGCTGGTTTAACTCAAAGGGAATGGTGTTGTTCCCTTCTTTTTCCCTTTCTTCAGATGCAGAAGGGGTTTTGTTTTGTTTGTTTTTGATAAGGGTCTCACTCTGTAGACCTGCCTGGCCTCGAACTCACAGAGCTCTGCCTGCCTCTGCCTCCTGAGTGCTGGGATGAAAGGCGTTCACCACCATCACCCGCCAGGCTTTACTTTTACACTATAATAAAAATTGTCCTCTTTGAATTAATTTGGGCTTTGCTTGAGTTTCCAAATTTTCCTGCCTCTTAATTCTTTTTTATTTATTTTTACTTTATATGCATTTGTGTTTTCCCTGGAACTGGAGTTACAGACAGTTGTGAGCTGCCATGTGGGTGCTGGGAATTGAACCTGGGTCCTCTCGAAGAGCAGCCACTGCTCTTAACCACTAAAGTCATCTCCCCAGCCCATCTTTTAATTCTTAAATTGGAAAAGAAAATGGATCCCTTCCTGCATGCCTGGATGGCATCACCAACTCAATTAGAATAACTGTATCTAGGGATGCAGGTGGCACAGCAGTTAAAACCACCAGTTGCTCTTGTGTAGGAGCTGGGTTTGTCCCAGCACTCACATGGTGGCTCACAACCATCTGTAGTTGCAGTGTCAGGGGATTCCATGCCCTCTTCGGACTTCTGTGGCCACCAAGCACACACATGGTACACATATGTATGTGGAGGCAAACACTTATACACATACATTTTTAAAAATGTACACTTTGTATCTTTGAACTGTGCATGGGCCTGGCAGCCAGAACAATACCCAGTGATGCTCAGAAGGCCCGTCAGGATGGGATGGGCGCGTCTGGATATGGTTAAGTGCTAGCACAGCTAGGCCAAGGGGCCTTGTTCTTCTCACCCAGCACCATTTTAGATGATGGTCGGTCAAACAGCATCCATTGCACCTAGAGCAAAGGGCTCAGCCAACGAGCGGTACCCTCAGACACATCAGTATGATAGGAGGGCAGGGTTGGGTAGTTAGTCAGGTATCATTAGACTTGGAGGTCAACAAGGCTAGGCCCCTCTTCATTCATCTTTGTACCCCACCTCGTGTGTCCCAGATAATCTTGAAGAAAGGGGAAATATTCCACTTGCTTCTTAGAATCTGAAGCTCCAGCAGCTAACCAGCTATGTACACCCCTTCACACGTGGCTCTGCTGATAATACCCTTCCTTCCATGCCCAGGCCTCCCATGTTAAGAAGAAAATTCCTGTTTCACAACCTCATGGGAACTGCCAGAGGATGGAAAGAACTGTGATAAACCTGGAGCCATATTCAAAGGCTCAGTAAAGTCCTGGGTAAGGATACCTGTAGCTCATTCAGGCAGAATATTGTATACATAATAATAAATCTTGGAAAAAATTGAGGAGGCCAAAAGCCTGCAAAAAGAGTGTTGTGTTCTCCACTGACAGACTGGAGTCTCCTGTTCTCAAGATAAAATGATTTGGAAGCTACGGCTTTCTCAAGGTTTCTCTTGGAGACTGGGATACTGCTTAGTGGTAGAGCTGTATACAGGGCCTGGGTTCAAGTCCTCCCAGAAAGAAAGAAGGAGGTGCAGGTAAAGGCATTTGCCTCTAGGCCCGGTAGCTCCCACAGGTTGTTTGGTTCCGTTTGGTTTTGTAGAAAGAGTATGTGACCAGTTTTTACGGTTAGGCTAAAATTATTTATTAAAGTCAGAAAAGATTTACTCTATGTGGCCGTGTTGGGAATTGGAACAAATAAAGAAGTCCAGGGGCCATCACCCCCAAATCCATCTTCAGGGTACCAGCAAGAGGCTGGGGTTAAACAGAGGCCAAAAGAAGTGGGGTCCAGCCCAAGTTGTTGTCCCCACCCAAGTCTGTCTTGCCACATGCTATGACAAGTTGTCAGAAGGAACGGAGAGAAATCCCTTCCTCTGGCCAGGACCAGGCTTCACTCAACCCTTTACTTCTCCCTGCATTCGATTCTTGGGAAACTGTAGTGATCTGGGGCCCATTGTTTCAGCAGTTTGATAGCCAGATGGGAGGGACACAGGGGTCACTTTAGAATAGCTTTCTCCCTGCCAATACCAGGAGGGAGATGGAGGAAGGGAGAGGGAGAGAGGGAAGAAAGAAGGGATCTACAAAAGAGCCAGCCTCTTTCTGAGTCACACCCTTTATAGTCTTTATGATACGAAGTAAACCTTAAGTTGCGGAGTCCCATGAATCACTCTAATGAGTCACAGAACCTGTGGAGGGGGTGTGGGTACCCAAGATTCATAGCCAGCCACTATTCAGTATGACTGACTTTCTGCTTGAAACCTGAATTGGGGATAGTCCTGGAGGACTAAGTCTTTGACCTCTGGGGTCTGAGTAAGGACTGAATTACTAGGCACCCAAATGGTGCGTGGTTAGATTCAGGGCACTGGTTACTAAGTCGCCACACTCTCCTAGCACAAACTCCCTGGGAGGCCAGGCCAGTGATGAGCATAGAAGGCAAAGCTTTAGCCTCCAAGAGTTGGCTGAGTAGTCCAGATGTGATGTCAGGTGGTTGCTTCTCAGTGGACCCACAGCTTAAAGAAAGAACAGAGTCAAGGCACAAAATGAAAACGTGCTCCACTCCCTGGGAAGATTCCGATTTCTGTGAGAGCACATGCTGCTCTTCCAGAGAAGCCCTATGTGCTTCCGCGCATTCAGATCAAGCAGCTCACAAATTGCCTGTGACTCCAGAGTCAAGGGATCCAATGACCTCTAACTATCAGAGGCACCATGCATGCACACACTACATATACCTACCTACCTACACATAAAGGCACTGCCATCTACACACAGAAATATATGAATCTTACAAAATTATCTTACTATTTTTAAATTATGTACTCTGTGTGTATGCCACTTGTGCACGGGGGAGCTGGATTTATAGAAAGTTGTAAAACATCATGTGTGCTGGGAATTGAACTTGGGTCCTATGCAAGAATAGTATGCGCTCTTAATCACTAAGCCATCTCTCCAGCCCGTCAATAACTATTTTAAAATGATAACACCTCTGGCTACAACTCACTTGATAAGATTTAATGAGGTAAAATGAAAGCCAGGACACGCCTGTGGAATCTGATGCAATTCCAGGTGAGGATGACCAAGATATGGGCAATTACTGCATCGGTTTTTGCTTATTTGTGGTGTTGGGTATCCATCTGAGGCCTCGAGCTAGGCAAGTGCTTTATTTCACATAATTTAGAAAACAGAGCCAAGATTGGCTGCAATTTTAGAGGAAGGCATGTGAAAAGACAGTGAGTGCCAGGGTGTGGCCATCTCCCATGGGGATGCCTGGGTGTGGAAGTTGGGGATAAGGGGGCAGCAATTTAGCTGAAGGTAAGTGTGAATGAAATTTGAGGTGGGCAGCATGTATGTAAGTAAAGAAAAACAATTAAGTCCCAGAAAGACCCTAAGTACTCCACACTGAGCTTAGTTAGGAGACCCTGGGTTGGAGTCTGGCGGTGGGGATACACTCTGGAGGCAGAGGGAGGTGGATCCCTTGAGTTTAAGGACAGCCTTGTCTATAGAGTGAATTCTATAGACAAGGAAAAACAAAAAACAAAAGAGAGAGAGACCCTGGGTTGGAGAGATGACTCAGTGGTAAACAGCACTGGCTGCTCTTCCAGAGGACCCAGGTTCAATTCCCAGAATCTACATAGCAGCTCATGACTGTAACTCCAGTTCCAGGGGATCCAGTGCTCTCTCTGGCCTCTGTGGATACCAGGCATGCATGTGGTAAATAGACATACAGGCAGGCAAGCACCCATTCATACATGTAAACATAACAGGGCAGTGGTGGTGCATGCCTTTAATCCCAAGCACTTGGGAGGCAGAGGCAGGTGGATCTCTGTGAGTTTGAGGCCAGCCTGTTCTACAGAAAGAGTAGTTCCAGGACAGACTCCAAAGCTGTCTTGAAAAACAGAGAGAGAGAGAGAGAGAGAGAGAGAGAGAGAGAGAGAGAGAGAGAGAGAGAGAGAGAGAGTGATTTATTGATAGATTATGGTGATTTGAATAAGAACACCCCCCCCCCAGGCTCTTATATTTGAACGCGTGGTCATCAGGGAGTGGCAACGTTTGAGAGGGATTAGGAGGTGGACTCTGAGGTTTCAAAAGCCCAATCCAGGCCACTGCCTGAGGATTCAGATGCAGAATTCACAGCTGCTTCTCCAGGACAATGTCTGCCTGCATGCTACTATGCTTTAGGCCATGGTGAGAATGGACTAAACCTCTGGCACTATAAGCAAGCCCCAAGTAAATGCTTTCTTTTATGAGTTGTCTGGCCATGGTGTCTCTTCACAGCAATAGGATACTAAGACAGAGATTCTCCTGCCTCTGCCTCCAGAGTGCTGAGATTACAGATGTGTGCCACCTGGCTGTAGTTTTCAAGGGGGAACACTTGGGCAGAAGCTGACTGAAGGATTCTAACACACACTATCTTAGTTAGGGTTTCAATTGCTGTGAAGAGACAGACCATGGCAACTCTTATAAAGCAAAACATTTAATTTGGGTGGCTTACCTTTTCAGAAGTTTAGCCCATTATTGACATGGTGGCATGTAGGTAGACATGGTGTTAGAGATGGAGTTGAGAGTCCTACATCTTGATTTGCAGACAACAGGAAGTGGTCTGAGATGCTGGATGATATCTTGAGCATATATGAGACCTCAGAGCCCACTTCCACAATAACACACTCCCTCCAACAAGGTTACACCTCCTAAGAGTGCCATTCCCTTTGGGGACCTTTCTCTTTCAAACCACCACACACACCTATGAGAAAGCCTACAACACTAGGTGACAAGAGCTGGAAGAAAGAATATTGTAGGCAGAGTTGTTCTGTGCTATGGCCACTTCCCAAATAATCAACACAATGGCTTACTATTACTTATAAATGCTCAGCCAACAGCTCAGGCTTCTTACTAACTAGCTCTTACAATTTAACTCATACCTATTAATCTACATTCTGCCCACAAGGCTCATGGCTTTTAGCTCTATTTCATTTTGTATGTCCAACTCAAAAGTTCTCCATCTGACTGGCGACTCCCTCACTCCACCCTTCATCCCAGTATCCTCAGTTAGATGTCCTGCCTAACTTTTTCCTGTTTTGCTATAGGCCAATCAGCTTTTTTATGAACCAATGAGAGTAATGAATATTCACAGTGTATGGATTATTCCACAATAGACTACACACACACACACACACACACACACACACACACACACACACACACACACACACACACACACACACACACATGCACACACACACACACACACACACACACTCACACACACACACACACACACTCACACACACACACACACACACACACACACACATGCACACACACTCACACACACACACATGCACACACACACACACACACACACTCACACACACACACATGCACACACACACACACACACACACAGACACACACACACACACACACACACACTCACACAGACACACACACACACACACACACACACACACACACACACATGCACACACACTCACACACACACACACATGCACACACACACACACACACACACACACACTCACACACACACACACATGCACACACACACACACACACACACACACACACACACACACACACACACACTCACACAGACACACACACACACACACACACACACACACACACACACACACACGAGAGAGAGAGAGAGAGACAGACAGAGAGAGAGACAGACAGAGAGACAGAGAGATAGAGAGAGAGAGAGCTATAAAGTACCATCTCAAATAACTGCTTTTCAAAATTATTTATTGCAAAGAATGCTGGACACATTGCAATGTACAACTGAAATCCAAAACCACACATTCTAAGGAAAGCAGGCCAATGTTGGCAATTCTATCCATAAACCATCCCAGCTAAAAGCTGGCTTACAGCTGCCTTACAGAGGTTCCTTCAAGGTGCTTGAGGGAGGGACTGCCCAGCACATGCCCTCCATGACATCCTTCTGCCCCAACCCTAGGCTCTTACACCTCTGAGTCCAGCAATTCCTGTCCTCCCTGAACACAGAGGAAAAAGGCTTTGGTGGTCTCCACCTCAAGTGGCAGCCAGCGATGTATTTGTAGCTGCTGACCACAGGGTCTGCTATAGCTAACAAATGTGTGGAGATAACATGACCAACATCACTCAGATTTTGAGAGACGGGGAGCAAAATCCCAGGCCCCACATTCCAAAGGCAATGGTGCAGTCCTGTAGCTTCAAGCTAGGGCTCGGAGGGTCTCATGAGACAAGTACAGGAGAGTCACGACCAGTCCTAGCCCCAGCTCCAGCGGACAGTTTGTCTACAGCTGCTAAGGAGAGATACAGGCTGAGGATAATGGCCCTGGCTTCCTGGAGGCAGATAGCATCTGCCAGCTACCCAGCCCAGGGCTGGCAGGGCTGCCAAAGGTAGACTGTTCTGCCAGATTTGGGCCTGGAAATGTTCTTGAATGCAGGGCCTTGCTTCCCCATGGCTGCTCTGTGGCCAGCAGAGCACTGGCGGCTGCTGTAGACAGTTTCTTGTCCTGCTTCACAGCCTGCTTGTCACTCTGCTGGTCAGCTGAAACACGGAGCCTGACGTCGCTGCTTCGGGGCATGAGAGGCACCAGGCTTCATAAGGCTGTGTTCAGTGGGCTTAAGTTGTATATGAGTCAAAACTGAGTGGGGCTGGGGACTCCTCCCTTGGCTGGGGCTGCCTCTGTGTTTGGTCCTCTCCTTCCTCAGTCCTGCAGGTGAAGGTCAGCACACAAGAAGACAATCTGACAGGGTTACCAGTTCTCAGCCATTTATGACAAAGGCATGTTGTGGTCAACAATGTTCAGTCCTGTGTGGACAGTGACAGCAACAGCCAGGTAGGGGAGTCCAGCTTCCACGAGCACTTTGGTGTATGCACCAAGAAGGTACCTCGTGCAGCTGTCCTGCCATTACATGGTCCCCTGTGGGGGAATTTAGGACAAGGCAGCCTAAGCTGCAGCTATCCCATATTTCAGTGTACAACTTGGTAAACATTAGGAAGGGCATCACAAAAGCTGCCTTCTACATTTATTCAGTGTTAAACGCCAAAGAGGATGTGCTGTTCTCATGAACACCCACAAATATGGGTGACAGCGCTTCTACTCCACTCTTCTGTTCCAGGCAGGGCAGGAAGGGTTTTCCCCTTCACCTGAGGCAGTGTACACTAAGGTTCCACGAAGATCTGACCTCTGGCATCAAGAGTGGCTACAGAGAGGGCAGCCGAGCTCTCCAGGGGTCGCCTGGCCCATTCCAGGCAGCTGCGCCACGGTGCAGGTGTTCTGGTGAGACTTTGCCACATTAAGGTTGTAAGCTTCGTCAAGCAGCCAGGCTGGTGAGCAGGCTGCTTGAGGGCTGGAGCAGAGGGCCAGCAGCAGGGCACAAAGCCCAGGAACTCAGCAGCAGGTCAGCAGCCATACCCAACACTGTCACTGGAGTGTTGCTAGCCACCCATGGCTTTCTGGAGTGTTCCTGTGTGGTGACATCATCAGTATTGCAAACCCAAGGAGGCCTAGAGTGACTCTCTCTGCAGAAGTGAGGGCTGTCCGGGGGTTTTGGATGAGATGTGGTCATTGGTGAGCAGGGACTGTGACAAGGGCTTCCTCTGAAGGCCTGGTTATGTCTACATTCTGTATGACAATAAAGACAGAGGCTGTTCACCCTGCTCAGGAGTAGATGGGACTCCTCATTCCTGCTGTCCTGATCACTGTCGTCAGACAAATACACATCCCGCCTCAGCGGCCCCAGCTCAAAGACCCTAACGTGCCCTTAAGCAGGAAGCCCCACTTGCTGGGTGCTCAGATGAGGGGACAGGGTGAGGGTGTGGCCCACTCCACGCTCCACTGTAAGCTTGCCAGGTCTGCCCACAGACAGGCCACACCACCTCCCACCTGAGGACGCTCCTCCCTCCTGGCTCTAGCAGCCTATGGACATCCAGCTTGTAACATGGTTCATCTCTTCAGGACGGAACCACTCAAAGCCATATGGCCCAGTTCCACCTTTGGCCTGCTGAGCTTCCAGTACCTCAGGCCTGAGGAACTGGGGTGGGGATGTTTGGAACCTCCCTCACCTCCATGAGGCTGCCCTGAGCCCTCACCAGCTTCCTTTGATTCCAGAAACTGAGGGATATGTGAGGAGGGGTAGCCTTGGGCAGCATGATACAGCCATGCCTTCAGGGACAGAGACAGGGACAGTGTCTCCTGGCGGACACTGAGCTCACTGACTAGCCCAGGAGCTGTAGGAGCAGGTAGCAAAGTAGATTCCTACTTTGAGGCAGGGTTGATTTGTTACTGTTTTTGTTTTGTTTTATTGAGAGAGGGTCTCATGTGGCTCATGTTGTCCTCAAACTCACTATATAGCCAAGGATGACTTTGAACTTCTGAGTCTCCTGCCTCTGTATGCTGGGATAATAGGCATGTGTGTATTACTATGCACTGCTGGGGATCAAACCCAGGGCTTTGTGTGACAGCCAAGCATTCTACCAACTCAGCCACAACGCCAGGCCCATGGTACTTTTTAAAGTTCAAAGGTGCCCAGTTAAAAAGGCTCATGATGCTGAGACTGGCAAGGAAGGACAGAATCACCACCTACCATGTATGGGCATCTAGCTTCTCCCTGCCCAGACCAGCTCCGGTCCAGATACATGGCAGGGCTTTTCAGGAGCTTGTGAGGCCTTAAGAACGGGGAGCCAAACACACCCAGCTCCAGGGTTTTCTGCTGGTGGCACAGCTTCAGGTCCCTCCCCAGGGCTGACCTTGGGAAGCACTAACCAGGCCATAGCCCCACTCTGGCCATGGGAGACAGACCTAACAGAAAACAGCCTTGGGAAGAGACTCACCATTACCCTAACCTCGCCCTGACCTAACGGGGACTCCTGAAGACATAGAGTCAGAACACCCTTGGGGAACATGTCCACCACCCCATCGGTGAGCCCAGTGCTACCTGAGGCCTGTCTCGGTGTGTGTTCACAGCTGCCACATTCAGGAATATGGACTCCACTTTACAACCTGTCAAAGGAAGAAGCCAGTGAAGCCCCCATGCAAATGGCAGCAAGAGCCACAGAGAGGCAAAAGCTACTCGGAGGAGGAGGCTAGAATGTACAGAGCTCAGCTTTACCCTCATCCTTCCTTCCCAAGACAGCTCCAGGGACCACCAGGAGGCAAGGGAGCCTCTTCAGACTCCTGCTTACCCATGTGTGCCACGTGGGGAACCCAAGCTACCTACACAGGGACTGGACATGGTAGGGGCAGCAACAGGT
Organism: Cricetiscus sungorus; assembly: GCA_030556225.1. Lineage (NCBI taxonomy): Eukaryota > Metazoa > Chordata > Mammalia > Rodentia > Cricetidae > Cricetiscus > Cricetiscus sungorus. Next base: position 27,290,741 of record JANBXA010000642.1, on the reverse strand, counting down.
CAATGATCAATATGGAAACCCTAACTCTTGGTACCCCCAAACCAATGTCACCCTCCATCCTGCCACAGAAAGTCCAGCCAGCCCCGGAGGAGGGAGGATAACTCCAGCTCCCCCGGAGCTCATCTTCCACGAGCATGACGCAAGAGAGTGGGCTGTGGCCTGAGCAAGTGCGGTGCAGTAAGAGGCAGGGGAGGGACACAAATGTCCTGCTTGCAGGGTATTCAGGGTTAAGGAAAGATCAAAGGTCACTGGTCATCACAGGGTCTCACTCTGTAGCTCAGGCTGGCCTTGAACTCACTATATAGCCAAGGCTGGCCTCAAACTCTTGGCAATCTTCCTACCTTAGCCTCCTGAATACACAAAGTTTTTAAAAACTGAAAAGCAAATTACTGCACAATTAGAATCCAGCACTGGGAGGGTACAGGATGAGACAGGAGGTTTCTGAGCAAAAACCTGCCTCAAAACAACGGAAGAAGAGACACAGAAAGGGGGAATTGGGAAAGGCAGTGTGTGGTGAGAGTGGGGATGAATGAGTCCCAAAGGAAAGAAGAGACCTGGGGACCATCACAGAACCCTACAGACAGCCAAGGTCAACACGTGGGAAGCTCCCTTACCGTAAGCCACAGGCGTGAGCTTCAGGACTGTGTGCAAAGGACATTTGAGGTAGGGCAGCTCTTCTGTGGACAAAGAAAGACAGGGCTCACATGCCATACATGCCTGAATGTCCCCATGTCATGCACACAGCCCACCTGCCCAGTCAAGGCCCCTCACCAGCTGCCTTGTCAAGGAAGTAGGCCAGGAGGCAGCGCATCACAGCCTGGTGGCAAATGACCAGCACATTCTCCTGTCTCTCCAGTTCCATGATGACAGGCTCTAGTCGCTGTACCAAGTCTTCATAGGACTGCGAAGGCAAGCAACGAAGGTGTCCTTCAGGCCTGGTTCCAGGGGTAGGAACTAAGTCAGCTGTTGTACTGACTACACTTATGTCAACTCAACACAAACCAGCATTATCTGAAAGGAGGTGTGTTGATTTGAATGAAAATGGTCCCTGTAAGCTCATAGGGCGTGGCACTACTAAAAGCTGTGGCCCTGTTGGAGGAGGTGTGGCCTTGTAGGAGGAAGTGTGTCACTGTGGGTGGGCTTTGAGGTTTCAATCGCTCAGGCCAGGCCCAGTGTCACTCTCCCAGCTGCCCATGGATCCAGATGTAGAATTTTCATCTACCTCTCTAGCATCATGTCTGCCTGTATGCTGCCAAGCTCCCCACCACGATGACAATGGACTAAACCTCTGAACTGTAAGTCAGCCCCAGTTAAATGTTTTCCTTTATAAGAGTTGCCGTGGTCATGGTGTCTCTTCACATCAATAGACACTCTAAGACAAGAGGTTACCTCAATTGAGAAAAATCCCTGCATAAGAACCTTTTCTTAACTAATGATTGACGGGAAAGGACTCAACCTGTTGTGGGTGGGGCCATCCCTGGGCTGCTGGTCCTGGGTTCTTTAAGAAAGCAGGCTGAGCAAGCCATGGGAAGCAAGCCAGTAAGCAGCATCCCTCCATGCACTTACATCAGTTCCTGCCTCCATGTTCCTGTCCTGTTTCAGTTCTGCCCTGACTCCCTGCAATGACGGACTTTAATGTGCAACGGTGAGCCAAACAGCCCTTTCCTCCCCTACTTTCTTTTTGTTCCGTACCAGCAACAGGAACCCTAACTAAGACAGTTGTGACTCCTGGAGTCTCGCCATGCCCCAGGTTGTCTCTAAGCTCCCTCCAGCCTAGTTCCTAAAGGAATGGGGTGGGCAGCTGCTCTTGGAGGGCTGCTTTAGGGAGATGTCCAACTTGGGCAGAGTTGGGGACAACTGGGAAGGAGGCCACCTTCTCCTTCCAGGACTAGATCCTGGTAGGACCAAGAGAGCAAGGCCTCAGACATACCCCAAAAGGTTACTATCAGGTCCCAAAGACACTCAGGATAAAGGGCTATTTGTGGTGCCTATTGGCATACTGAAGCAATGCTGGTCTTCAGAGCCCCTCAGTACCACAGGGATCTGTGGCTCTTCTCACCCTACCCCTACCCTAAACTTCAGCTCATGGGCTCTTCCCCCCCCCCCCAGTTTCTCATTCCCTGAGAACCAACTACTCTGGCTATGAGCTCTCTTGGTCCCCTCTGTCTTGCCTGTCTCTCCAGGTCGTCTCTCTCCCTCTCTCTCTCTCTCTCCCTCTCCTCTCCCTCTCTCCCTCTCTCTCTCTCTCTCTCTCTCTCTCTCTCTCTCTCTCTCTCTCTCTCTCTCTCTCCCTCTCTCTCCCCCCACATTCCCCATTCTTCTCTAGTGGCCGGCCCAGCCTGCTGAACATGTCTACAATACGGTCTTTCCTCTTAACTGTGCCTGGAGCAGTCATGTCCCCAGTTTACACAGCCACCTCATGCCATCCACGGGGCCCTCTGCAGCTTCCACCACAGGATTCCGTGGCTGCACGCTGTGAGTGGCAGAAAAGGCCCCCCCTCCCTCTATTCCACAGCACTGCAGTACATGGAGAGGGCAAAGGCCCTAGGACTTCCTAGAGTATGACAACTGTCAGGAACCTGAAGTCCCTAGGAACAAGCGGGTGATTGTCTGCTGACCTGTTGCCTCCCCCCTACCCTTGTGGTAATGGGGACCTGCATTCCTGCTGGCTCCTGGGGCAGCCCCAGCTCCATTTTAACTGAGAATTAGGCATGGGGGGTGAGGGCAATTCTCTCTGCACAGTCCTCCACCTTTCAGATACACCGCAGCAGAGCCTGCCCCATACTGTAGCTGCCATCAGGCAGCAATACCAATGCCAACCGTGCTGCTCTCTGGCAGTTCTGAGATGATTCTTTTTTGTTTCTCTTTTTTATTTTTTTGTGTGTGGAAGGGTATATGTTCAGTGATTATATGTATATGTACACCCACATGTGGAGGCTCTGGGGTCAACCTCAGATGTTTATTTTTTGAGACAGGGTCTTTCAAGGACTGACCTGCCTCCACCTCCTCAGGTCTGGGATTACAGGTATTTTTGTTTTGTTTTTAACCTGGGTTCTGGGGATCAAACTTATGTCCTCATGTTTGCAAAATAGAAAACAGATTACGCTGTTTCCCCAACCCTGCATTGTCTATCTTTACCACTATGTGGGTTGGTTCTGAACTTGAACTCTGCCTCACAGCATAATGTGAGAATTATTCATGTCACCCAGAGCTACATGATTCCACACACGTGTCTCGGGGCTTATTAAATCACCATCCCAAGGCACCTCCTCGAAGCAGGAGGAGATTCCTCAGCCAAAGTGATTCTTACTTTCTGACCTGGGGTCTGAATGACAGGGGCTCTCTGAGGGATGGTGGCAGTGTGATCACTTTGCCAAATCTCTCTAGAGAAGGTCTCCATGGATCTGGAAGCAGAGTTGGGGTTGGCACATGGAGCTCTGGGGAGGATAGGATCACCTTGTGACAAGGGTAAGCATCCAAAAAAAGGGTAAAAGTCTCAGGCAGAGATAAGGGTGGATTGCATCTTTGGAGTGAGGCCTGGCCACTTAGAGCACTCTGGGAAAAGACTAATGGCTCCCTGAGTAAGGAGCTGGCCTGAGAATCCCAGGAGAAGATGGCTAAGCTACAGAAGTCCCAGAAAAGCCAAACCCAACAGAGCCAGGGGCACTCAGCTCAGTCTCTGCCCTTGCCAGGTCTGTACCCTTAGGAAGGGGGGCAACAAAGACAGAGAGGGACCCAACATGGCTAATCTCTGCTCTCTGTAGCACCATCCCCCACCCCCAGGAAGAACACAGGTTCAGGAGACAGAGCTGGGAACTGATGGAGGAGAAACCCACACCTATGCTGTTGACTCGAGGCCAAGGCTCTGAGCACTGACCACAAACAACACGGCCAGGCAGGCAGCCGGCACTGTGACTGAGACCCCAGCCCCGCCTACCTCGCCCTTTGGGTACCGGTAGCGGTACTTGTCCTGATCCCTGAGGGCAAACTCCAGTGGGTAGTGAGCCTGGATTTCTTCATAGGTCATTTCCTCACAGACACCCTAGGAAGACACAGCAGCAATGAAACCACCCATGCCAGGCTGAAAAGACCAACCCTGGGTTGCAGCCACAGAGAGACCAGCATTCCCTGGCCAAGGGGACACTCCTACCACAAAGCTTACACTGTGTGAGAAAGCAGGCCCTCTCTGGACACTGAGAACACTGGCAGTCACATCTATAGGAAGCTATCAAAACAGTCCTTACCATCCATTACACCGCTATCCAGTGGGTGATACAGGACTTAGCACTAATGTGTGTCTTTTCCTAAGGCTTGGTTTATTGATTGATTGATTGATTGATTGATTGATTGTTCTTTGAGACAAGGTCTCTATATACCACCATGACTGTCTTGGAACTCACTTTGTAGATAAGACTGGCCTTAAACTCAGAGATCCACCTGCCTCTGCCGCCAAGTGCTGCAATTAAAGGTGTGCACCACTACACCTGCCTTAAATTTTTTTATTGCATTTATTTGTTTGTTTATTGTTGTGTGTGTGTGTGTGTGTGTGCCCATATGCTCTTGGCATGGCATGGTTGTGGAGGTCAGAGGACAACTTGCAGAGGTCAGTTGTCAGGCTTGTCAGCAAGTGCCTTCACCCACTGAGCCATCTTGCTGGCCCTTAAGTCTTGTCTATTATGTAAGTACTAAATATGAGTAGAGACTGCTGTGTGAACCGTAATAACAAAAACTCATTTGTAATGCTGCAGGGAGAGAGCAGGCCACAGAGGACAAGAGCAAGCAGGCAGCCAAGGGTGGGGCAGGGGATGGGGATGGACAGACAGAGGACACATACATTATCTTATACAAACATCAAAATAAAACAAGCCAAGCTGAGCACAGTAGGAGATGAATCATGAGTATATGAGCTGAAGGTCAAGGGTGAGAGGGGCCTGCTCCACATAAAAACAACGTGGAGCCAGAGAGATGGCTCAGCAGTTAAGAGAACATCCTGCTCTTGCAGAGGACCTGGGTTCAATTCTCAGAACCTACTTCAGGCATCTCACAACTGCCTGTAACTCTAGCTCTAGATCTGATGCCCCAGATCCTCATAGGCACCTGGACTACCCACATCCTCACACACTGACCCACACAGAAACACACACAATTAAAATAACAATAAAGGAGCTACAGAGACTGCTCTTTTCCAAAGGACTCACGTTCAGCTCCCAGAAACCATGCTGAGTGGGTCATAGTCATCCAACTGTGACTTAAGTCACCTGTAACTTAAGTTCCAAAGAATCCAACACTCTCTTCTGGTCTCTGCAGGCACCACACACCCACACAAATAAAACACAGTCAACCACCAGCAGAGAAGAAAGGTGATGGAAAGTACCAAAGAGTTATTTGAGGCGTTGAAGAGGCTGAACCATCTCATGACCTAGTTTACCTGAGTGAGACACCACTGTGGTACCCTAAGGAACTAATACATGCTTTGAGATCGGGAAGTGAAACAGTGTTGTAATAAGTCCCTAAGAATGTGGAAGTGGTTACAGAGGTAGGAAGAACATTTTAGGTTGCCTTGAAGAGTCTGTTGGTAACAGTGTAAATGTCAAAGGGGATTGTGGGAAGGCTTAGAGGGAAGCAGGGATGGCAAAGAAAGCCTGGTCAGGCTGAGAAGATGGATCCCCAAAACATGTAAAAAGCTAATATGACAGCACACATTTATCATACTAGCACCGGGAAGGCAGAGGCAGGAGAAGAATCCTTGGAGCACCAGGTCCAGCGAGAAACCCTGTCTCAAAAAATTCAGATGGACACTGACTGATGAACACTCAGCATTAGTGCTGACCTCTGGGCTCGCGCACACCCACATGTAAATGTGCATGACATCCAGAAACCTGGACATAATATGCACACACACTCAAGTGCACAAACACACATGCACACACTCATGTGAGCACACACACACACACACACACACACACACACACACCACCATAACCAGGCTGTTAATGGAAATGTGAGTATAGCCCATTGTGGAAGCAAACACTTGCAACCTCAATATTTAGGAGGCTGAGGAAGAGGGTCATGAGATCCCAGGCCAGTCTGAGCGACAGAGCAAGATCCTGCTTCAACAGGGAAAAAGAAAGAAATGTGGGTGTTGGGATGCTTCTGTGAAGCCTCAGAAGGAGTCAAAGTGCTGGCTGGACAAAAAAAACTAGAGAAAAGATGATCACTGTTCTAAGGTGGAGAACTTGGCTGAACTATGTTCTAGCGTGGAACCTATATATGGTGCTCTCTGCTGGCCTCTGGAGGTATCTACACCTGCCCATGGTGCACATTCAGACACATGTAAAGAACACACATACACATGTAAAGAAAAATACATAAAATGTTGGTTCAGCGAGTAAAGCAATTGCTGGATAGGAATGAGGACTGGGGTTGAGATCCCCAGAACACACTTAATGTCAGATGGGCATGGTGGCCTGCCTACAATCCCAGCACATGGCAAGCAGACACATGAGAGACGGTGCCTCAAAATATAAGGTGGAGAGTGGCTTTGAAAACACAGTGTCAACCTCTGACTTCCCCAAGCACACCCAAACATACAGACACATGTGAATGCATACTACACACACAAAAAAGTTGATAAAACAGTGAAAGTACAAAGCACGCAGAAAAGCATTTCATATTAAAAAAAAAAAAAAAAAAAAGAGTCAAGTGACTGGAACCGTGAGAGGAAGTAGGTGGGGCCCTGAGTCTGCAGCAGCTCACCACTTAGAGCACTTCCTGTACTACAGAGCATAACAGTGAAGAGACAGAAAACAGAGAAACAAGAAAAAGTAGACTCCCTAGAGCTTCAAAGGATGCCCTCTGCAATAAAGGGCTCAGTGGCGCCCCCTGCCTGCTGCCTGCCTTTCAGTCTGGAGACGGGCCCTGCTATCTGCATTCTGTGATGGATGGAGGCTCTGGCTGCATTAACTTCCCTCACCAAGAAGAACAAACAGACCCGGATCTCTGAGCCAGTGACCTGAAGGCTGCATCCATCCCACTGTGCGGAGCTGATTCATGGGGCTATGGGCCTAAGGCTGGGCAAAGAAAGCCAGCAGCAAAGGAATCACCAGAAGGGAAACTACTCTGAGGGCTCCAGCCACAAAGCAATAGTCAGTCAGACTTTCCAAACCAGAAGTAAAAAGCAGAAGTAATAATGAATTTGAAAAAACAAACAGTAATAGAAACAAACTATCCACATAAAAGCTTAGTAAGAAAAAAGAGAAACATCACCACACCCTAAAACAAAGGAACCAGGGAGACAGTCAGTGGGTAAGAGCACTTGCTGTTCAAGCAGGAAGGCCTGAGTTAGAATCCCCAGCACCCATATAAAAGCTAGGCAAGGCCACATATACTCTCAGCCCCAGTGCTGTGGGGCAGACACTGGACGATCACTGGGCTTACTGGCTCCCAGTTTATTCAGTGAAATACTGTCTCAAAGGAAGAAGGCAGAGAGTGGTGGTGTAGGATACCCAACTTCCTCCTCTAGCCTCTGGGTACACCCACATGCACACAAATATGCACATACCCCACACAAATACATGCACCTCTCACATATACCTCTCACAGACACACACCCACACCAAAACATACACACATCCCATACCTCAGAGGAGTCTGCGCATGTGTGTGTGTATGTGTATGCGTGTGTGCTCACGAGTGCACGCATGCGTGCATGTGTGTGTGTGTAGCATCTTCTCAAGAAAAGTTTTGTCACAGAGTGACCTACAAGCAAGTTGAGTCATGAATAAGGCAGAGCATAATTAAATTCTGAAAACCATGGTCAATGGGAATTCTAAAAGCGGTCAGAGAAGGGATACACCTGGACATGCACAGAGGAACACAGAACATGGCCACGAGCTGCTTCTCAAGCAGATGTAACAGGGGCATATATATATATATATATATACACACACATATACATAGTACCTTGTTTTTTTTTTTTTTAAGACACACTTTCTCTGGTAGCCCTGGCTGGCCTGGAACTCACTCTGTAGACCAGGCTGGTCTCGAACTCACAGAGATCCTCCTGCTGCTGCCTCCCTCCCAAGTGCTAGAATTAAAGGCATGTGCTGCCACACTCAGCTGAAACAGCAACCTTAAAGAGGTGCTGGGGGCTGATAAGATGACTCAGCCAAGTCTAGTGACATGAGTTCAGTCCCCAGGACACACATGGTGGAAGGAGAGAGCTGACTCCAGCAAGCTGTCCTCTGACCTCCTCATACACTGTGGCATGTGTCACAGACAACCAAAGAAAAATAAATAAATGTCATTTAAAAACAAACAAGCAAGGACTGGAGAGATGGCTCAGGGGTTAAGAGCACTGGCTGGGTTCAACTCCCAGCACCTACATGGCGGCTCTCAACTGTCTGTAACTCCAGCTTCAGAGAATCTGACACCCTCTGACAGACATGCATGCGGGCAAAATTCTAATCTAATTAAACAAATAAATAAATAAATAAAATTTAAAACAAGCAAACAAAAACTTAAAGGAGATGCTTGCTGGGCTGAGTGTGGTGGTGCGTACAAATTTTTAATCCAGGAGGCAGAGCTGGTAAATCTCTTGAGTTTGAGGCCAGCCTGGTCTACACAGAGAGTTTTAGGACAGCCAGGGATACATGGAGAAACCCTGTCTCAAGGGGGCTGGGGCCAACTGGACCATCTCATGTGCACTTCCAGACTCCGTGCCCCTCTCTACTGCTCTGATGCTAGGGAGCTGAGCATTCTGGACCATGAGGGATGAGACCACAGGAAGGAAGTGAGCTGGTCACTCCCAGGCTAGGTCTTCACCGGGGCCATCCCATCTCACAGGCCGACCTTTCCTCCTGCAGTCCTCTGGACAGTGACAGCAATGGCCTGACTGTTAGGAGGTCAGCCCAATGTGTTACGATTCCCATATCACTTGTCCGTTTCTTTGTGAGCAGTCAGTCACTTTATAAGCCCTTGTGGGTTACTGTCACCATGAAGAAGGGACCGGCTGTCACTTAACTACGGGTACTTTGTCCCTCTCTGGCTCTATTTTGCTTCTTTGATATTTTCCCTCCTCTCCTCTGCCCCTCTCCTCCGAAAGTTATTTTGGATTCCAGAGACAAGCCTGACTATGAACACTCTCATGACTAAGGATTTCAACTGCCCCAGGCTTTGCATGCAAAGTGCTTCCCAGCAAGCTCACCCATGCCAGTGAGGCTGCATCCTGCAGCTGCAGTAATCATCTCTCGAGAACCAGACTGTCCCTCAAGTGATGACAGAGTGACTGCTTCTCCTGAACCCCTTTCAGAACTAGAGAGGAGCTCGTGACCAGACCACAGGCCTGACCAACCAAGACTTCCTGTTTTGGCAACCCTGAAAACCCCAAACCCTTCTCTCCTTTGTTTCCCCTTTATACAGAATCTCAGATTTCCTCTCAGTCCTCAAAGATGGACTGAGAGGTCAGTGAACTCTGCATCTGCCCATCTCAACAGTGGTCACACCGACTGTGACTGTCTTTTGCCTTGTCTCTGATTGTCATACTCATACTGGAGTGGGTAGAGAGGCTCCTAGGGCCAGGGTGTTGGCCCTAAAACTCCAAGAACAAGCAGAAACAAGAATCTGTTTCTAAGTTTTTCTGTTTGGTTCAACATCTCATGTGGCCCAAGATGACTTCAAACTGTAGCCAAGGTTGACCCTGAATGTCTGTCCCTCCTTTATCTCCCAAGTGCAGTAATTACAGGTGCATGCCACATGACACTTCGTGTACTGCTAGGGATTCCAGGCAGGGTTTTCTGCACACTGGGCAAGCATTCTACTAACTAAGCTATCCCAACCCACAACTTATTACTTAAATTATTTTATATTAAAAAATCAAAACATGCACAGAAAACAGTAAAATACAGAGAACAAAGAAGAAACGTGAGAAAAACAATCATAATGATAGTATAACGACACCCAACTATTACTTTGTGATAACCAAGTTCACAAAAAAAAAACCTAAGGATGCAGAGAATTTGAAAGGTACAGATGCTGAAACTGATATGTCATACTTACAAAATTTTCTTATGGAAATTTCAGCCACACAGAAAATCAGAGACAACAGTAAAATGGCATCTTGTTGGTACCTCTTAGCATGACTTATAACAACATAGCCAATGTGTTTCAACTAAAGTTGTAACTGCTTCCTTCCCACTGCCTAACCAACTGTATGACTGTGAAGAAAACGGGAGAGAGGAACAGAGAGTAAGAAGGTGGACACAGTAAAGGCTTGGTGGCCGAGTCCTGATGGCCCCTGTGAGTGAGTCAGGCCTTCTCTCTGAGATTCTTGCCAACAGGGTCTGAAAGCCACTTCTAAGCTAACAGATCTCAGCAAAGGAAGCATCCTGTCCACCACAGGGTCACGTTGTATTGTAAGATTCTATATACAAAGTAAAGAGACAGGTTCCTTCTCATTGGCTGAAGAAATAAGTTGCCAAATTCTAAGAGGCCCATATGGCAAGGAAATATGGCTGGACTGTAGGTGCTAGGAAGACAGCCGGCCCTCACTCCTGTAGCCTTGAGAGATGAATCTTAATAACAAGCACTTGAGCTTGAAGGAGACCCCAAGCCAAGACAGACTTCCTGCTGCCACTGTAATTGCAGAGAACCCAGCCACACCCACCAGGTATGAACCACAGTGAGGTCACAAGCCTGTGCTTGAAGGGGCTTGCGTGAGATTCCTCTGGAAGGGTCTTCTCTAGCCTCCATGGACAACCACACACATGGCAACACACACACACACACACACACACACACACACACACACACACACACGAATAAAAATAAAAATTCTTAAAAATGTTTGTTTTGTTTTCTGAGCCTAAACTCAGAAAAGATGGGAAATCCACCAAATTCCTATTCTAGTATCAGATAATTCCAGTTTCTGTGCTCTACCTACCTGTCAGGTTCAGGAAAACCCACCGGTCTCTACTGTCCTCCACTCTTTTTTCTTTTCTTTGTTTGTTCATTTTGTTTTATCAAGACAAGGTTTCTCTGTGTAACAGCTCTGACTGTCCTAGAACCCTCTTTGTAGACCAGGCTGACCTCAAAGTCAGAGATCCACCTGCCTCTGCTCCCGAGTGCTGGGATTTAAGGTGTGGTAATCATGCTTCTTTCTTCCTTCCTTCCTTCCTTCCTTCCTTCCTTCCTTCCTTCCTTCCTTCCTTCCTCTCTCTCTCTATCTCTCTCTTTTTCTTTTTAAAATTGGTTTTGTTGTTTGAAATGGTTCTCACTCTATAGCCCAGGTTTGTCTTAAACACATTACCATCCTCCTGCCTCAGCTTCACAGGTAGAGAGTTCACAAGTATGAACCACCATGCCTGGTGCTAATTACTTTTTTTTAAAAGTTTCTTAATGAGGACATGGATCTGTTAATGAGAACAAGGAGTGGTTAGTTCATTTCTAGCAATACAAACAGAAATAAAACACTATGCTTAAATTTGCTTTAAAATAACCCAGTAGCAAAAGAAATAGTATAGTTAAAACAAGACCAGTATAAACTGAGTATGAGCACTGAGATCTAATCTGTCTGCCACTGTTAATTCTTTTACTTTTGCCTTGCTATGGATTTAAGACACTCATTAGTTTAAAACTGCAAGTAGGGCCAGTGAGGAGCTCAGCAGGTAAAGGTGCTCTCCTGCCACCAAGACCCACACAGGTGAAAAAGTAACCAACTCCAGGGGTTGTCCTCTGACCTCCAGAGAGCAACTGCCATCAACATGTACAGACACACACAAACACAAACGACATCCATGATTCTTTTAAACCCCAGAAGTATGACTGTCCTCCAGACCATATGCATTAAGGAAGGAGACCTCCCCTGACCCAGAGGACAGTAATTACCGCATCAATCTCATTGAGGGCCTTCCACTGCTCGTAAGGCACACTCAGTGCCTCTGCTGTCTGGATAGTCCTCTTCATCTGGCTCGTCCAGACCTTCAGGTCCTTGATGTTCTGGTCACTGATGAACTGAGCCAGATGTCTGGCAAACTGAAACATATCAAAGCATATTCAACCCCACAGGTCCTGGGCTGCCTCAAAGGATACCAAAGCAGGGGTTCTGCAGGGTTCTGTCCAACCTCAGGAAATAGGGTTAGTTAAAAACTACACTAACTTTCCTGATGCTGACATCCAAGTTCTGTGCATTCTTCCCAGGTCCCAAGAGAAATCCCGTATTTATCAGGTTCCCCCATCTTGAACCACTGTCTCAAGACTTCTTGTGTGAATCCTCAGAACCCACCCTGAACTGTGTCAAGGCCTTTAGCAGCACAGTTGGGACTCAGGCCACTCTAAGGGTAGCATAACTCTGCCAGGAAAGGGCTCAGCTGGTATCTGCTCAAGTGCATTTGCTTAGTATCTCATCACCTTCCCTACATTCTAGACCAAATAAAGGTTGTCCACCTCAACTATGCATTGGCTACAGAAGCCCACTACTTATTCATATATCCATCCTACCACCCAAAGGTACCAATGCACAGATGCACACACATGTGCATCACACACACACACACACACACACACACACACACACACACACACTGACCTCCCTGCCCCGGGGAGATAGTCCAGGATCCCCACCAATCCGGCCTTTGAGGTTGAGTTCACTCTCCCCATGCCGGCAGAGGTAGATGGAGCGGGGTGTCACGTGGATGTTCATGAGGTAATAGACGATGCGACTCTGGATGTGGTCAGCTACACGGTTCACCACATAGCTCTGGCCCACGTCCATGATCTTGATGTAGGACAGATCCCTTGCCAGAGAGAAGGTAGAGAGACCTGTGAGGGTGGCAGTGCCCTTGGGAGCACGTCAGAAGCCATAGGGGCCGGCTGTAAAGCCTGCAGCTCGAACACAGTTCTGTGAGCCAGTGTGCAAGTGACACACATAGTGACACATACAAGCACTCATCACCCTTCAAAAGTGACATCTGGAGAAGTGCTCAGTCCAACCATGTCCTGACTTGTACCGCGGCTGCCTATGTGCTCCCAGACCCCTCTCGTCTCCCTCTGAGTTCTGTGAGGCGAACTGAGACAGCTTTTCCCAGGGTTGACCTGACAGCTGGCAAACACTCCACTCCCCTAAGTTCCTGGTTGGCTTTCCTTCTCCAGTGAGACCCTGGCCCAGAGAACAGTCAAGGCCATCTATGTGCGGGGAGCTGCCACTGTCCCCATCAGGTCACCAGTGGCTGACAAGCGCAAGAGGGCAGCAGCAGACAAACCCAATGTGGCCACTTTCCCTACTTGGCATGCGTGTGATGCTTCTTCTGCACTTACACTGGCAGTGGTGGGGATGAGCTGTGACTTAGTCAACAGTCCCCTGGATATTTGCATTTGACTTCTCACTGTCTACAAAGATCACACATCCCCAGGTATGTTTGTTGCCTCGGTATTATCAACAAAGCCAGGCGCAACATGTACAGACAGGACTACCTGAGGCTGTTCCAGGGGCACAATAGAATGACAAGAAGCCATGCTGGGGAGACGGGGGGGGGGGGGGGGAGACACAACAAAGCCACACACGGAGAGGCCCAAGTGTCATTCAGCTCCAGCCTGGCTGCAGAGCCCAGCAGAGGGAGAAAAGATGTGTCACCATGGCTGGCACAGGCACCACCATTCTACAAACCCTCAGAAGCCATCCCTCTAGCTGTTGCTTGTGTGCCTTGGTTTGTATGCATGACATATTCTTGTGTAATTATAAACACCCAAACACATATTTATATCCCAGCCTTCCAGTTAATGCTGTGCAACCGACACTCCCACATCTTTCCATAATTATCATTTATGGCACCTGTAAGATTTCACCAAGGTCTCACTGCTATTTATTTAACTACTGCTGGTTACACTTATGCCAAGACTCCGGTGCTGGCAAACTACTGCCAACAACTCAATTGCTGCCACAAGCTGTTTTCTATGGCGTTTCAGCAGAACACACACACCCATGGCCATTTATTTACCGTTCTTTTGCAGGACAGCAGCACAGTCAGCTCCCTGCAGCAGGGACTGTGAACCCTGCAGAGTCTAAAGAAACTACTCAGCAGGGCACGCACTATGGACTGAAGGCCCCGGCCACTCAGCACGCCTGCTTGCTCTTCTGTCCCAGAGGGAGGCAGATGGACCTGACAAGCCACTGACTGCTGTTCACAGGCAAGATCAGGCTCGCCCCCATCTCCCTCCCCAACGGCACCGTCAAAGAGGCCCGTCAAGTGTTTGCAAATGCCTTTTAAAGACCCTCTGCATAGCAATTAGGCTTGATTTTTGTGGTGGGACAGGAGAAAGTCCTGGCTTGTAGAGCTCCAGATGAGACAACAGGTGTTCTGAAAGTCACCTCTGACCAATGATTTCTGCCCCAAGGAAAGAGGCAAAAGAGATCAGATCACCTGTGCCTTTTGCTGCTTCCCCAGACACCACAACAGGGGCCACAATGAAGGGGCCAAGCAGACCCACACCTCCCCCTCACTGCAGCCACAGGCTGCCTGCTTCCTTACACACCTGTCCAGGTCTTCATCCAGCGTCTCATAAGAGTTTTCATAGCACTCGATGCGCCTCATGAAGTCCTCAGTGGCCTCGTCACTGTCCCGGTTGACATAGTCAGGACTGCCTAGCTTCACTTGCTGCCAGAGCCAGGACAGAGCAAGGACATATCAGGGCTGGAGTCCACACAGCCAGAAAGCAAGGACACAGCTAGGCAGGGATCAGGCAGGTGGGGCCAGGTTAGGTCAGGGCTGGGGGCCTGAGGCCGAAGTCAAGCCGGGGCCTGCTCCCATCAGGAATGGTTCTGAGGGCTCCCAGGTCTGAGTTAGTCTTTTATCCTGGGACCCAGTGGGAAACCTAAGGCGCTCTCTCTCTCTCTCTCTCTCTCTCTCTCTCTCTCTCTCTCTCTCTCTCTCTCTCTCTCTCTCTCTCTCTCTCTCTCTCCCCTGAATTATCTTTTAAACTGACGTGGCCATCTTTTTTTTTTTTTTCCCCTTTTCCTTTCCCAAGACAGGGTTTCTCTGTGTAGCCCTGGCTATCCTGGAACTCACTCTGTAGACCAGGCTGGTCTCACACTCAGAGAAACACCTGCCTCTGCCTCCCAAGTGCTGGGATTAAAGGCATGAGCCACCATGGCCCGGCTGACATGGCTGTCCTTTAGATAATTAAGGAGTATAAAGTAAGAGTGAGAATCCAGTCTGAGTCTTAAATAGAAACACCCAGCCCACCCATGGCTGAAGCTCCTCTCCTGCTGCCCAGGGATTAGGAGAGGAGAAGGGAGAGAGAAGGAATGTACAAGGAGCAAGAATGAAGGCCCATGAGGCACACAACCCTCCTCACAACTGTCCTCACAATTGGTCCTCATCTGCCTCCCCACTCTCACAAAATTCAAGATCAATGAAAGGTCAGCCCAAGTACCAACCCAAACCTGGAGAGGGACCTCACCGTTAGTGTCACCATCACTGGGACCTGTCTCACTACCATCCCAAGGAAGTCAGATGCACCACTCACCACGATGTTGGCAGCTATGACCTCAGGATCCACACAGATTGATTCCACAAAGAAAGTCTACAGCAAGGGCAGAGGAGGGCAGGAGAGGAGGGCAGACCACAAACATGGTTAGTGACCTACACTTCCCTCCCAGGCGCTCTCCCTTCCACCCATGGCCATGCTGACCAGGCCCGCCCAGCCTCTAAGGACACAGCACTGCACCCTGGACTCTCCTGCTACAGCCTTGGAAAGCAAGTGCCTAGAGGAAACTACACCTCCATCTCACATTACACTTGGCACCAGGAGGCTGTGAAAGGAGCCTCTGAGGGCCCAGATGCGCAACAACCCAGGAAACCTCACCTTGTAGCCATTCTGTTCCCCAAAGTTAAAGACCATTGCTCTTCGTTCTCGGGTGGTATTGGTTGCATCAAAAACCTAGGACCAAAGAGGGTGAGCTCAGGGCTCTGGCCTGGGGAAGCAAAAGGCTACCCATGGCTACAGTACAGGCATCCCTGGGGACTGGGCTTCTTGCCAGGGTACCTGCTGCCCAGGCCACCAGCCTGGCCTGTCTTAGGCAGACCCACACAGAGGAGCACACGCGTACACACAGCGGCACTCTGAACACAGCAGGTGCTCAGGTCATGTGTGACCAGCCAAATTCTAGCAGAACTAGTTAAGCCTGGTACTATGGTTTGGTGTAGTTTTCTCCTAAGCTTCATGTTCAAGCTCTCCCAAGAGAGATAGCTATAAATCTGGTCTACCCAGCTCTGTGGTTTCCTATCTCCAGATGTGATCTTTTCCTCCCTCAGTGGCTCTTACCAAGATGATATTAAACACTTAACAGGGATTGGGGGTGGGGAAGGGGTAAGGACTGTTCAGCCTCGAAATTGTGAACTAAATCTGCTAAATCTGTTTTGTGAGGGATTGGGACAAAGTCTCGCCAGGTAGTCGGGCTGGCTCTGAACTCACTGTGTGAGACAGATTGGCCTCAAACTCAGCAATTCTCCTGCCTATGTTTCTCAACTGCTGGGGTAATCAGTGTGTGCCACCAGGCCTAGCCACAAATCCCTTTTTTCTTTTCCTTTTTCTTTTATTTTTATTACATTTAGAGAGTGAATGTGTGTGTGTATGTGCAAGAGTACGTGTGTGTGTGTGACATGGTAAAAGGAAGACCAGCTCCTGCGAGTTACCCTTTGACCCCTGTACTTACGCTGTGGCACACTTCCACACATGTGCATAGAAAAAAGAGCTGTTTAAAAAAATATTTGGAATGTTTCCCTCAAAAACAAAAACAAAACAAAGAAAAAAGGTTTTTAAAAAAATGGAGCTACAGGGACTGGAGAGATGGCTAAGTGGTTAAGAACACTGGCTGCTCTTCCAGAGGTCCTGAGTTCAATTCCCAGCAACCACATGGGGAATTGGTAATTGGCCATCTGTAATGAGATCTGGTGCCCTCTTCTGGCCTTAGGGGTACACGCAGAACACTCATATACATAAAATAAATCTTAAAAAGAAGAAAAATGGAGCCACATTAAAAGTGTGGTGGACAGCACCTCGGGAGGCAGAGGCAGGTGGATCTCTGAGTTTGGGGCCAGCCTGGTCTACAGAGTGAGTTCCAGGGCTACAGGGCTACACAGAGAAAACCTGTCTCAAAAATAGATAAATAAAAAATTGGTACCACTAAGAATTCTAGAAAAGGCAGCTAAGAAAATGCCAGAAAGTGGTAGAGGCAGTTTACTAAGAAATAATTTTTGAAGCTCAATGGTGGTGGCACACACCTTTAATCCTAGCACTCAGGAGGCAGAGGCAGGCAGATCTCTGTGAGTCAGAGGCCAGCCTGGTCTACAGAGAGTTCCAAGACAACTAAAGCTATATCATGAGACCCTGTTTTGAAAACACTAAAAAACCAAACAAACAAATAAAAAGGATACTTCTTCTGCCAGGTGAGGCCTCAACCCAAGTATTTCCTAAGCACTTCTTCTGTTATTTAGAAGTGGGGTCTCAAGCATCCCAGGCTGGCCTACAACTCCCTAGAGAGCCACGGTGTTCTGATCCTCCTGTCTCTACCACCACAGTATCGAACTACAGGCTCACACTCCATCACTCAGTTTATTCTGCGCTGGAGGTCAAATCCTAGGTTTCACAGCTGCTAGGCCAGCACTCTACTTACTCACTGAGCTGCTACTCACTGAACCTGTGGGGTTCACGTCAATAAAACAGGTCAGCAAAGCAAAGTGTGTGTGTGGGGGGGGGGGACCAGGGTTACAGGACCAGAATTGTCCCAGGAGAGAAGAGAGAGGAGCCCGTGGAGTAATGGCAGTGCCAGAGCTATGAACACAGGCTGGACCCGGAGTCAGAGCCCTCCAGGAGGCGGGATTCCAAAGTGCTAAGGAGGAGACAGCTCCTGTGGTTGGGTGTACAGGACTGGGCCCTTCCTTACAGTTCCCAGCTCTGCCTGGTCACACTTCATCTAACTGCAGGCGTCACCACTCTAGGAGGGTTCCCTCCCCTGGCCTCAGCTGCTTTCTGAACAGTAAACTATGCGCAGGGCAGGGCTCCCTGTGCCAGGAGACCAGTCATAGGTGTGAAAGACTGAGGTATGCTGCCGGTCCTAACTTACAGAAGGAAGAACTGTAGAGTTAAATGTAAATACACATCCGGGGACTTCCTTCTGCATAGCTTCTGCGAATGCCTCTGGCTGGCACCCTTGGGCATTCAGGGGCACACCCACCCCACCCTGCTTTCCTTCCAGGTGCCTGATGAGCAGACAGTAGACAGGGTGGTGGTGAGAAATCCTATGTCTCACTCTCGGCTGTTTCTAGAGTGTCACACTCACCGCCACGTGTCCCCCCTCCTCACTGAGGAACTTCCGGACGTCACAGAGGGCTGTCAGGGCACACTGCCTTCAGGAAAGAAGACACAGAGTCAGCCTAGCATCAGCCTTTAGCCCTACCACAGGCAGGGTGGGCCAGCCCCCTCTTCACACACACACACACACACACACACACACACACACACACACACACACAAGTCTCCTCCCATTTCAAGGTTTCCCTCTTGTTTTCGGCTAAGGGTCAGCGTCTGGCTCTCACAGGCTAGAAGGCCATGTGTCCCTGGGTATGAGGTCTTCTGAATGCTATTTTCTGCATTTTCCCTCATCTCCTCATCATGGCACCGCTGTCATTTTGCCATGCTCATGACTCCTAAATGTTGGCATGTTCTGTGATTATCAAGATAAGCACTTTTCTTTCATTAATTTTTGGTTTATTTATTTTATTTTGTGTATATTGTTTTGCCTGTATGATGTACACCATGTGTGTGCCTGGCGCCCTCAGAGGTCAGAAGAGGGTATTGGATAGCCTAGAACTAGAGGTAGAGACGGCTATGAGCCACTTTGTGGATGCTGGGAATCGAACTCAGGCTCTCTACTACAGCAGCAAGTGCTGTTAACCACAGAGCCTTTTCTCTAGCCCCAAGATAAGTGCTTTTCAATCAATCTCTTTGTACCTCAGGCTGGGGGCAGCAAGGAAGGACACAAAGGCAACATTCTATCCTGGAGGAGAGAATGCTGCAGACTACCTCCTATTGAACAACACTACACTGAGATGTCACATTTGCTATGGAATGAACCAGCAACGGTAGTGACCATTCCCACTTTGTCCATTTCTCCCAGAGGTCTGGAGAGACAAAGCTATTTTACTTTGTTTTGTTTGAGACAGGGTGAACTAGAACTTGCTATATCAGACCAGGCTAGCGTTGAACTCACAGAGATAGATCTGCCTGCCTCTGCCTCCTGAGTGCTGGGATTAAAGTCAGGCACTACTAAATTGAGCATGGCAAAAGTCTGTCTCCACCCCCTCCCAACACACAAACCAATAATAATAATAGTTTTTTTTAAGAGGCTGGAGAGATGGCTCAGTGGTTAAGACACTTGCTGCTCTTTCAGAAGACCTGGGTTCAATTCCAGCCACACACATGGTGGTTCATAACCCTTCCCAACTCCAGTTCCAGGGAATCCAACTCCTTCTTCTGCCTCAGAGGACATAGGCATGCATGTAGGGCACATGGGACCAAAACACTCATTAATATAAAACAAATATTTTTTTAAAGTTTTTAAAAATATTTATGTATTTATCCACTTATTTTGGTTTTTCAAGACAGGGTTTCTCTGTAGTTTTGGAGCCTGTCCTGGAACCCACTCTGTAGACCAGGTTGGACTCAAACTTACAGAGATCTGCCTGCTTCTGCTTCCTGAGTGCTGGGATTAAATGTGTGCTCCACTACCGCCTGGCAAAAGGTTTTTTGTTTGCTTGTTTTTTTAAGTGTTTTTCTTTTGCCAAAAACTCTGAATTCTAGTGTAGAAAACTAGCATTGTTGGGTCATTTCTTACTGCCTGCAGGTAGATCAGCATGTTCGGGGCTAAGATCTTTAGTGGGGACTTCTGACTATGGATCTACTGTGTAGGGGGAATCTCAGGACCCCAAAGGAAACAGGAGGAGAACATCCTGGGAGCCTGTATGCACACTCATATGCGAGTGTGCAAATATACTTGTGCTTGCATGTCTATGAGTGTACTGTACCCATGTATGGGCATGTAAGTCTACCCGTGTGTGTGAGAATCCCCTGGACACATGCTGGAGGAACCGAGGGCATCCTATGGGACTCCAAAGAGACAGCTCAGATGCTGGGTCCTACTTCCCTCAGGTCCCTCTGTTCCAGCAGAGTGATCTTTGGCTAGTTCCTCCAACCTTTCTGCGTCTGGGTTTCTACATTTGAATTATTCCCCAGATTCTGACCTTTTTGGGGTAACCTGAGTGAAATGGCTGGCAGATTTGGAACACCAACCAATAATATCACTTTCTAAGCTCAGACCCCATACCTGGGAAGGTAAGGCATCGCCACTGATTAGACAAAGGCATCTACTAGGACCCACACATGGGCACTGTTTTTGCACTTGAGACATTCTTTGACCTACTAGCCACAAGATACTTGAGTGAGTGAATGATGGACAGTTTTGTTTGTTTAATTGACTGGCTTTTGGTCTTTTGAGGTATGGACTCGTGTTACCCAGGCTGGCTTTACACTATGTAGTGGATGGAGATCCTGAACTCCTGATCCTCTTGCCTTCACCTCCCCAGTGCTGGGACTGAAGTGTGGACAACCAAACTCAGCTGTGATGGATGTTTTTAAGTGGTAAATACTTAGGTTCAAAATTACTCAGCTACTTCTAATGTGAAGTAACCTATACAGAAATGTATGAGATTCCTGGACTCTGAGCCTCAGTTTCCTTACCTACAAAATGGGGACAATGGGATCAGACACCAAGCACACAGTGGATTTGAGTGTCACTACATCCCCTTGCTTCTAGTTTTACCTAAATGTCAGACTCCCTTTCTGGGTACCTCAGCCTGGTCCCAACCCTATGACACAAGAGCAGAGGAAGTAAGTTCAAGTACAAGGTGGGGTGCTCCTGCCCCCTCGTGGCCAAAGGGAGAAGAGGTAGCCTAGTGTCCCTGGTGTAGCTGCAGATCAGCACAGTGGCCTCTATCCCCAGGCTGGCTTAATTTGAGGAAGTCAGGAGAGCTAGAGCAGCCTCTGCTATTGTCCTAGCAAGATGGCTTAGGCCAGGGCAAGTCTGTGCCACCTTGGGCTGACAGCAGCATGTGGCAGTTAGTTTTAATTGTCAACTAGACACATCTTTGGAATCACCTGGAAAGAGGCTCAAGGACAGACAGCCCAGGTCAGGTGGGCCTGTGGGCATGTGTGTCAGGAATTTTGGATTTTAAAGATTTATTTGTTTTTCTATGCATTGGTATTTTGCCTGTGTTTATATTTGTGTGAGGGTGCCAGGTCCCCTGGAACTGGAGTCACAGATAGTTGTGAGCTGCCATGTGGGTGCCGAGAATTGAACCTGAGTCCTCCAGAAGAGCATACAGTGCTCTTAACTATTAAGCTATCTCTTCAGCCTCTGGATTTTCTTTTAATTAGGTTAATTGAAGTGGGAAGACCCACCTTGAACATATGGGTGACACACTTTCATGGCTTGCTCCCTGAACTGTACATGAGAGTGAACAGCAAGCTGGGCAGATAGGCATGCACACATTTACTTTCTTCTGGTCTGCACTGTAGATGTGACTAGCTGCTTCCAGCTCCTGCCCTGACTTCCCTCAGTGGCCTAAACCTGGTCCAAACACCAAACAAACATTTCCCCCTAAGCTTTTTGGTTTTTTTCTGGTGTTTTATCAGAACAACAGAAGCGAACTCAGGATAAGGCTTAGTTTTGTTGTTGTCGTTTAAGATAGGGTCTCACATGCAGCCCTGGCTATCGTGGGACTCACAATGCAGACCACGTTGTCCTACAGCTCACAGAGACCTGTTTGTATCTGCCTCCCGATCGATGAGATTAAAGGCACGCACCACCAGGCCTGACAGGACAGGCTTCTGACCCACCCCACCAACCCCTTCTCAAGAAGTTCAAGTCTGAAGTGTGAGGGGGACAGAGATCATATGACAATTACTATCTCGTGAGTGTCAACTTCTTACTCCACAGCATCCAAGCCATGTTAAACTAAAACAAATGTACATGCCAAGCACATAGCAAACATATTCCAATACTCAGGACAGTGTCTATCCTGGGGACATGCATCCTCTACAGTAGCCTGGAGCAAACAAAGGCAGGACCTCCAGGCCATACAATGGCCACTGACCTGCCCTGACCAAGCTTCCCTTCCCCCTGAAGCTTCATTCTCTCTTCTACAGAATTGCCTTACCAAAGGCCCTTAATACTAGAGAGGGATGAAACAGCCATTAGGAGGCTACACACAACTTCTCCCTAAGCATAGCAAATGCCAACCTTTTCACAACCTGAGAGGTTAAGAAGCCAGACCAAGAGCTGGGTGCGCTGGCACATGCCTTTAATCCCAGAACTCAAGAGACAGAGGCAAGCTGATCTCTGTGAACTCAGGGACAGCCAGGGCAATACAGTGAGATACTATGTCAAAAACAAACAAACAAACAAAAAACTAAAGTAGAGAAAAAGAAAAAACAAAGATGCCAGTCCCTTCAGAAACACAGCATCAAACCAGCCTTGTCAGTCACACAGCATGGAGCCAGCCCTGTCAGTCACTCAGCATGGAGCTAGCCCTGTCAGTCACACAGCATGGAGCCAGCCCTGTCAGTCAGTCAGCATGGAGCCAGCTCTGTCAGTCAGTCAGCATGGAGCCAACCCTGTCAGTCACTCAGCACGGAGCCAGCCCTGTCAGTCACACAGCATGGAGCCAGCCCTGTCAGTCACACAGCATGGAGCCAGCCCTGTCAGTCAGTCAGCATGGAGCCAGCCCTGTCAGTCAGTCAGCATGGAGCCAGCCCTGTCAGTCAGTCAGCATGGAGCCAGGCCTGTCAGTCACACAGCATCAGACTGAGCTGCTGGAAGGTGGGAGGTTGGGAGAAGGGATGTTTCTTAGCAAATGGGTAGTAACTTATCAAGCCTTCTCGACAGCAATGCTCCACCACAACCCTTGCCATACTTACTTCCTGATTTTCAGGGCTTCTTCATTGTCTGGGAGGAAAAACTCAAAAGATGTGTATGTCTTGACCATGTCCCGGCGATACTGGCCAACATTGAATTCTAGGGGAAGATGAGGCTTAGCTTTCACCAGATAGCAACCCCACCAATCCTTCCTGGAAACCCTCCCCCGGCCCTGCCATCACTCAGCATTCTCCCCCCTCCCCATTATTAGTCCTCCCATGATCCCCTTGGAGCCTCACCCCGAGTAGGCACACCAATCCAGTTGAGATACCGGGTAAGCTTCTTAGAAATGTAAGTCTTGCCCCTGGCTGGCAGGCCCACCATGACGATGAGTGTCGGGCAGTTGGTCATGCAAACTGAAAGGCGAGCAGCACCAGGCTGGTTAATATGGATTCTCACCTTGATGGGATTTAGAATCACCATGGAAACAAATCCCTGCCTATGAGAGAGTTCCCAATAGGGTAACTGAGGTAGGAAGACCATCTTAAATATGGGCAGCACCATTCACTGGGCTAGGGTCCTGGACTGAAAGAGAGAAAAAGAGAGAAAGCAAGCAAGCATGGCATCACATGCAACCATCTCTCTGCTTCCTCACCAAGGATGCAGGTCAGCAGCTACCTCAGGCTCCTGCCACCTCAGCTTCCTTGCCATGATGAGCTTGTCCTCTTGAACTGTGATCCAGAAAAACTATTTCCTTCCCTAGGTGTCTATCAGGGACTTTGTCACGGCAACAAGGAGAGTGACTAATTCAAGCACATTGCTGGAGCTGGGACACCTTCCTGGTGTTTTATCAGACCGAGGGCACAGGATTGGCACCAGTACCCCCGGATCCAGTCTGAGGCTGCCCTGTGTCTTGTGCCCGGATCTATCTGGGCGCTGGCACCTCACCAGCCCTTCTCATCACAAAGCACACAGATATATATGAGGCACAACCAGCCAGGCCAGCAGCTACACACTCCAGGAGCTGCCTACTGCTCAGAAGACAGCAGAGCCAACGCCTGCCTCTCTCGTCCAGGGATCCATACCCTAAGCTCTACCTAGCTCTATCTGATGTGCCAGCTCCACTGTGGTCTCTGTTGGATTTCTTTTTCTCTTCAAAGCTCTGCCTTAAAGTTCTCACTTCAACAAGGACCTCCTTTCCCCCTAGGGGCACCTCCATGTGTGCCTGGGGCATTCTTCCCCACCAGCTTGGTCACCTCCCTAATGACTATTATCTCTGGACTGATTATTTGGAGTAGCTGTCATATGTGACTGTCCTTCAAGCCAAGCAGCCACGAACTGCACCCCTTTGCAAAAGTGTTCTCCGAGCGAGGTTTGTTGACTATTTATAGCCCCTCATGGAAGGGTGGGTAGGGTCTTAAGACCCTCACCTGAGAACCCAGCTGCTTCCTACTGCCTGTTGTATGCACCCACACCCATATAAGTGACCCCTCACCTATGGTCTGTAAGGAGGTCCAATAAACTCATTGGCTCTTCAGACTGAACTATGGAATTGAGCCTCGGTTTGTCACTGGGACCTTGGAGGGAGGGGTAGACCTTGTTTATATCTCCCCAGGGAAGGAATTTTAGCCCAGTGTCCCTGTGGTGCCCATGCCACTCATGTTCCTGTCCTAGCACTGCACTCATGCTCAGTAATGTGAGCAGGCAGGCAACTAGAGGCAGACAGGGACAAGAGCAGAGGCCTGACAATGACAACTCTCTTGGTAGTATGCTCATCACCATCTCACACACTACCAAATCAGGGTGTCAACCAGAGTCTGCCAAAGCTGGAGGTTGGGAAAGACCTGTCCACAGCTTCCCCATCCACAGCCCAGGCCTGACACCAAAGCAGCAGGACTGCCTGTGACTCAGCTCAGCTTCCAATGTGGCCACATGTGGTCCCACCCTAGAAGTCACAGGAGCCTTCCTTTTTATCACCTATAAGATCATGGCCAGTAAAACCATGGGAACAGACTGATGAATGGATGTGGGGAGCTGTCCCTGCTCTCCTCTGTCCACTGAGTGGTCCTCCTTTGCCAGACCATCAGAAACCCCTCTCAGCTGTCTCTCTTAGGACACAGAGACCTAGGGACAGCTCTGCCTGTCAGCAGTAAAGCAAGTAAGTCTCGGTTCCTATTTTGCTTGTGACACCTTTTGGCAACTCAGAGTCTTGGTAACCTCACTAGCATGATCTAGCACTTTCCCCATGGAAGAGCTGGATCGCTTCTGGGAAGCTGTGCCCTTTGCCTTGCCCTGGAAGCACCCTGGACTACAGACACAGGTGTACTTCAGCCCAGACTGCACTTAGGACTTGGGATGTAGGCAGCATCATTCCTGTGTGTGACCCAAACTGTGAACCCCAGGGGAGGGGAGAAGGGAAGGAAGACACTTGCAGAATAACCTCAGTATTGGCTAAGGCGGGGGAAACCGAGTTAAGCAAGGCCTGGCCTCCTCAGGGCCAGAAGAATGTTCAAGTCTGTTGTTTGCACAATTCCTGCCCAGGCTGACCAGGAGCTCTGAAGCAATTTAAAGAGAGTAAGTACATCAGTTATTTACCATGGCAACCATCGCCCATCCTTGCCCCTCCTGATGAGCCCCTACACACACACACACACACACACACACACACACACTCGGGCTCATGATTTCAAGATCCAGGTACTGTACCTACTCTTCACATCTGTTTTGCTCATGGTGACTATTCCTGTAATGAAACACCATGACTAAAAGCAACTTGGGGGAAGAAAGGGTGTATTTGGCTCATACTTCCGCATCACTGTTCATCAAACACAGCAGGAACCTGGAGGAAGGGTGCTACTTATTGTCTTGGATGTTATACAGCTTACTCAGTCTGCTTTGTTATAGAATCCAGAACCACCAGCCCAGGGGTGGCACCACCCATAATGGACTGGGCCCTCCCCCATCACTAATTAAAAAATGCCCTACAGGCTTGCCTACAGCCAAATCTTCTGGAGACATTTTCTCAATTGAGGTTCCCTCCTCTCAGATGACTCTAGCTTGTGTCAAGTTGACATGCAACTGGACAGTACGACATCTATTTTCCCAGAACAGACCTGGGCCCCCTCATAGCCACAGCCTCCTCCCATAGTCTCTGGCGACAGCTCCCTCTTCCCCACTCCCATTGATATAAAGGTGGGCAGTCAGGGGAGCAGATTGGATCTGGGCACGAAACAAGGCAATAAATTAGTGATCACCTCTGCTCCTCAAGATAAGCTCTGGAGAAATAACCCAAAGCAAACCAAAGTTCAAGAACATTAGAGAAAGCTTTGCTTACAACAGCATGATGTGGAGATAATCCCTAGACTGGAGAAATTATAGACAAAGGCAGAACAAAGAGGGGTACACTACAGACCCTGAGAGCCACAGAACAGAGATGGGGTATGCAGTCAGAACCCCAGTCCTGAGCCCACAAGGACATCTAGCAGCCAGGACAGCAGAATAATTTGTTTTCAACACCATACCCCAGAAAGAAGTCTGAAGACAAGTCAACTCAGCCCTTTCTGGTTCTCTTTTCCATATTTTTATTGAAGGCCACAGAACTCTAGGAGCCCCAAGGCCTAAGATGTGTAGCAATGGAAAAAACCTGCCAGCCTACCTACTTCCAGGCACTTACACCAAAGGCACAGCCAAAATCCCCAGAGTGGATTCTAGGTAGACTCCTGAATTGATTGTACCTGCTTCCACCATTTTGGCCAGACTAGGAAGGAAGCGTTCTTAAAAATTAAGCAACATGGTATGACAGTTTCACTCAGAAGACAGACATTGATTGTCTCTCTTGTTGCCTTGTGCACACGCACACATACACACACACACACACACACACACACACACACACACACAGGAGGAATCATGCCATCTTGTCATTTTTTGGCTGAAAAAAGGCATCAGAAATCAGATACAGTGGTGCATGCCTTTAATGCTAGCACCCAGTAGCCAGAGTCAGGAGGATCTCTGTGAGTTCAAGGCCAGCCTGATCAAGATAGTGAGTTTCAGGACAGCCAGGGCTACACAGAGAAACCCTGTCTCAAAGCAAAATAAAACAACAAAAAACACTTGCTCTTGCAGAGGACCAGGGTTTGAGTCCCAACACCCGTACAGAGGATCACAAGGGTCTATAACTCCAGTTCTAGAGGACCTGCTGCCCTCTTCTCACCTCTAAGGACACAGACACATACACAGAACACAGTCACGCATGAAAACAAAATACTCACACACATAAAACAAGCAAATAAATACAAAAAACTTCACAAAAGAAAGAAAAATGATATCCTGTCACTCAGGAGGCAGAGGCAAGAGGGCCATCCCTCCAGAAGGTCAACAGTAGGCCTACATAGTGGGTTCCCAGACACCCAGAACCTGCTCTAGAAGTCAACATATCAAAAACAAACATGCAAACAAAGGAAAAACAACATCCTGTCTGCCATGGTCCTGGGACCCCTCCTTATCCCCTGTCCCATCTTCCCTGGGCTCTTAAAGTTCTAAGCTAGGATCATAATGGTAAGGAAGGTTTATAGTTCCCAGACACGTAGATGTGGCTCTGAAATTTATAAATTACCAAATTTTATCAACTGTTTATGGTGTTTAAAGGTGGAGAACATGGGCAGAGAACTAGACACTAGAGGAAACCTACAGCCAGCCCAGACTAGCAGTAGGCACTGCTTCTTCCTTCCCATAAAGCCCCGTGGTCAGGCTACCTACCCTCAGGTCTTTATTGTCCTTAAGTCCTGCAACCTGGCTACAGCTCACTGTGCAAAGAGGATGGGTGTGCTGTGACCCCCATGACTTCTGTGATCTCTGGCTGGAGCCTAGACTGCCGTCCCCAGGCACACATCTGCCAGCTTCATCTTTGGCCACGCCACCTCCCACTCCAGAAAAGCATGGTCTACAACACTGACACTTTTCAAATATCTGCTCATTAGTGGCAAAGGCGATAATGGTCTCATTCTAGGGTTGGGGTCTAGGGGTTAGCTCCTTGCCCAAGGTCACAGAGTCAGTCCAGGATGTGACTTGAGTGCTCCTAGCTCCAAAGTCCAGTTTCCTACTCCTCCTGTAACAGGTACAGCCACCCCCACCCCACACACACACACACACACACACACACACACACACACACACACACACACACACAGTCCCTGGAGATTCAGAATGTGTCTGGAAAGCTATGGTTCCACCAGTACCCATACTGTGGTCAGAGCCACCACCCACAGGAACACAGTCTGCTTATGAACCACAGCCATCCTACCAGGACCCAAGTGTGATCACATATGACTTCCCGCCCCCACTCTCCCAGGACTCTTATTATGATAAAGGTCAAAGTCGTGGCCTCAGACTGACCTTGGCAACAGAAGGCCAAAGGACCCTCCCCTCCCTTATCACACACAGCAGCCTTCAAGAATGCAAGGAGACCCTGGCACATCACAGAACAGCCTCATCTCCATTTCCATATCTGGGACACCAGTTGGACTAGATGTTCTCTGAGGTCTTTGCCAAGCTGCAGATTCATTACAATATTTGAATTACAATTTTTTCTTTTTCCCTGTTAATAAAAAAATTGCAGACTCATGTAAGAACAAACAGAAGAACCAAGGAAGTAGATGAAAACACCCAGGATCTCAGAAGAGGTGAGTCACTTAGTAATTCACAAATTTCAGCACATCTCCATGTTCCACCCTCCTGCACAGACATTTACCTATGAACTCATGTGGGTGCTTCCATGTCCAGGGGCACAGAGCTAGGTCCCTGACAACTGAACTCCCATGAAGTTCCTCCCAAAACTTCGGGTTTAAAGCCAAGAAGTGCTCGTCTTGCTGAGGACTACTAGCCATGGTTAGATTTTCAAAAGCTATCGGCTCGGAGATGCCAAGTGCCTTGTCTAGAGCTACACTACCTGGCAGCCCACTCTGGGGCTAAGAGAGGGACCAACAGTACCATGACCACGAAGTCCCCCTCTATATCCAGTCACTGGGAACAGCTTGGGTCAGTACCCTCCTAAGGCAATGGTACCCAGACCCAGTCAGTCCCCAACCGACTGAGACGTTCCCTCACACCTGTCTCCTCTCCTGCTCCACCACGCTTAGCTTCTGCAGCCACCATCACCACCACCTCACCTGTTCCCAGCTTCTCACCTGTCCGCAACTCCGCCCATCAGTCACAATACCCCCACCTTGCCAGTTTTCCTGCCTCCTGCTTTCCCACTGGAGACCCTCACCCAAGGCCGTCTACCCACCTATCGGGTTCATCTCCCTCCTCCTCCCCCTGAGGACCCCGTCTTTACCACCACGCTGGCTGGCGTGCAGAGCGGGCCGCCCATTGCTGTATGGCATCCAGATCTTCTTCAGGGGATTCTGGGTCAATTCCCGCGGGGACGCCATCCCCTGGCCGGGATGAATCGGACTGTGCGGCTACGCACCCAGAAACCTGGCCACCTGGGGCCACTCGAGGTCCCGCCCCTCGGGCCCCGCCCCTCCTCTAGCGGCTTCAACTCTTGTCCATCTTCCCGCGGGCCCGCCCCAGTACTATTAGGCTCCACCCAAACTGAAGAGGCGCTGGTTTACGACTACGCATGCTCAATTATCCTACCGCTTCTTTATGGACTAAGCGCGCCCCTTCCTTCAAACCAAGGCCAATAGCGCGCATGCTCAATTCCCAAGGCGTTTGACATCCAGATTATGTAGGCCCCGCCCCGGATGTGAAGTTTACAGCTTTCAAGCAGATTTACATTTGCATAGCCACGCCCACGTCCCGTTTAGGGCTCCACAGCCCCTCCTCCAAAGCGTGTGCGGCCTCCGCTCCCTGCGGAACGTGACCTCACGGCCGCCTGGTGAGAAGGGTATGAGGCTGGGCGGGGCCTGCGTGACCCTCAGAGCCAGGGTAATCTAGCCCAGCTTGGCTGTTGTCCCTGAGTGGTTCTAATGACTGGCTGGCTGTCCTGGCAGTCAACCTCCGCTGCGCCCTCCTGGACCTTCTCGGGACCTCCTCAGCTGCTCCCACCCTTGGAACTTCCCCGGTCCACAAGAACATCTTGTTCAACCACACAGAAGATGTTCCCTTATCTCAGGGACAGGAACACAGCATAATTTGACACGGCTCCTGGGGAGCAAATATATGACCAAGCTATTTGGGGACTCACTAAGCTCTGGCAGTATTTTGATTCTCTTTTCAGAATTTACATTTTACCAATTGTAATTTTGTTTTTGTTTTTTTCTTTCTTTGGGGGGAGGAAAGTCAAGGTCTCTTGTAGCCTAGGCTGGCCTGGAATTCAATAGGTAGCTCAGGATAACTTTGAACTTCTGATCATCCTGCTTTAACCTCCCAAGTTCTGTTGTTGCTGCCCAATGTTTTACACAGGACTGGGAATCAAACCCAAGGCTTTGTGCATGCTAGGCAAACACTCTACCAACTGAGCTACATTCCCAGCCCCAATTAAAGTTTTAATAATGAATTTATGTATTTTTGAATGAGTTTCTGTCTCTCCATCAGGAAAATGAGATTCAGACATCATCAATCTTACAAGACTGTGGTACAGGTTAAATGTATCAGTGTCAGAAATCTGCTCCATAACATGTAGGCGTTCTCAAGCATTATAATATCCCCCTCCCTGCCTTTGAAAATGCACTGGGGCAAGGGCCAGGCCTTTAAGACTTAAAGGCTAAAGTGGTACCAAATGAAAAACTCCCCAAACTGAGCGACCCCAGATGAACATGACCCCTTGGAGGCTGGTGAGAGGCAGTGTGGAGAAGCTCCCTCACAGTCTCCCCAAAGCTCAGGCCTCTTCTATCTGCCCAGCCCGTCTCTCCAAACTGTACACTTGCTGTTCCAGGTCCCAGCAACAGGGCTCGAGTCTCTGTCTTGCTGCCCTCTGGTGATAGCCTCCACCACACCCAGGCACATTTTGTTTCCTACCTCAAGCTCTCTGTCCCGCCAATGCCCAGCCTGAAGCTAGGCACATGGAAAACAAGGCTGATGTAGTTTGTAATCAGTGCAGCATCCCTCCCCCTGTCACATCTCAGCCTGAGAGTCTGACAAAGCCCTTTAGGATGACTGTGACAATGATGTCTTAACCACTACACCCGGGAAAAGAAGCTCAGAAATCCACCTGGAGCCTCCCCAGTACCGGCTCCAGCTGGCTACTTTGGGAAATACCCTGCTCCAGGCAGGTGGCTCGTTTCCTCCTTCCTCATCCTGGTGCAGCATCCTCCCTCCCTGCCAGAGGGAGGTGGGCAGCTTGGAGCACACCACAGATAGCTCCTAACAAACAGGCTCCTCTTGTGAACGTCAGCAGCACCTACTTCTCCAAAACCACCCATTCTGCTCCTGTTTGTGTCCCAGCCACTGCCAAGGTCACCTTGGAACTACTTGGCCTCAGAATCCTCACTGCCATTCACTCGCACTCATCACAGAGTTACCTCTAGCATCATGGGTACTCAGTACCGCATCAGGCACATCCCATCTTTTCCCCAGAACTCCTGGATGTTACTTAAGAGCTGTGGCAGAGCAGGGCAGGGCAAATGGCCAAAGGCATCTATCTCCACACCCAGTCTGAGCCTGGTTTCAGGAAATGTGGTTCTATACCTCCTACTCTTCTCCCTCACCCCAGGCTGACCCAGACACACCCTCTCAAGTCCATATATCCAGCTAGGAAGCTATAGGTCACCATCATGAGCCTAGGCAGCCTTCCCAATGCCAGAGTCTACAACTGTTCAGACTCCCCATCTCTCCTTCCATGGCTTATTTCTTAGGTAAGAAACTGAGGATGCAGATAGGGAGGAGACAAGATAACAGAGGCGGCCCACGGTGCAAGGACTCAGCTCATCTCCCAGCCGGCACAGCTTCACCTCCTACAGCTAGCTTGCTTTATTGCCTCACTTGTCACTCCTAGGCTCTTGCTTGTTCCCTCCAACAAATGCCTTCCAAGCTTTGTGTCCCCCAACACCAGCAGATGTCCAATAGACTAACTAGCCCTCGTGGCTTTTCCCTCTTCAGGGTATCTCAAAGTGGACCAAGTACCCTTCCCATGCACAGAAGTGTTGAGCTACCTTTGTGTACTCATGTATGAACATGACTAACTCAGCCTTCTCTACCATGAACCTAACTGGCCTGACCCTGGTTGGATCCCTGGGCACCTATGTCCTGACCAACGGACCTCCTCTTAGTATCTCAGTTATAGAAGGCATTTGATCAAAGTCTTCAACCCTCAGTTCTCCAGGCTCAAACTCTTCCCACTCTCTATTATCTGTCTAATCCTGGCTGTACCAAAGAGCCACCATTTACAACATAAAGATCCAGGGGCCTCATCCCTGCAACACAAATGCACATGAACATGCTCTCTCTCACACACAGAAGCACATTTATTAATAGTCCTGCCACCCTGCTTGTCTCTTCCTCTTTATTCCCTGACCAGATGCTGCTTTGCTGGGTGCAGGGAGTTGCCAGAAATCCCAGCTTCCTCTGGCTATTTCCAAGAACTGTCCCCAGCATCCTTCTGGACCCAGAGTTCATACTATGAGGTTCCAGCCATGTGAGTGGCAGCCTGTGAACCTTGATCTGTGCTTCCTGTGTCTAGCCTCACACAGGGCACACAGTAGGTGCTGCAAGTAACTCAGAGCTAGTCAAGGAGCAGAAACGACTCAGAGAGGCTTATGGAAAAGACAAGTACACAGTAGGTGTGGAGAGAAACTCAGGACCAGCACAGCGCACACAGTGGGTGCCCTAGAAATACAAGAGTAAAGGCTAAGATGGCACCATATGAAAACCTTCCCAAGCCGGGTGACCCTGGTGAACAAGACCCCTTGGAGGCCAGCAAGGGGCATACTGGGGAGTGACTCAGGCAGCTCCAGCTGGCCGGCCCTCCCCCTTGGCTGAAGGAAGACACTATTTATAGTCATCCCACCTTGGTCCAGGCCCCTCTTCCCAACAAGGCCCCAGTTTTTCCTCCCCTTCAGGCCACTGATTGATGCCCTCTCAGAGCACTCTGGGAGACCCCCAACCCCCTCAGGCTCCCTCCAACAACATCTTCCCTACACCCAGGTCTTTTCTCAACCCCCATCGTCCCCATGCTACCCAATGCCTACCCTGCCTGTCGCTCTCCTGCCCAGGGTCGGTCAGAGAGGTGCCTCCTAAAGTACCTCTGTTCATCCTGCCACCGAACTGGCCAGAGCCGCCGCCCCCTCACCCCCACCCCCGCGTCTCAGCAACGGTAAGGAAACCCCGCCCCCCCTCCCCGCAGGCTCAGAAAGTGGCCCCGCCTCTCCAACAGCTCCAGACCCGCCCCCAGGGCTGCTTTGCTCAGCGAGGTTGCCTGGCCCCCATCCTAGCAGGCAGCTGCACTCTGCGCTTGGGCCATTAGCGCTTTTTTCCCAGTCAGAGCTGCCGGTACCTCTCAGGGTCTGGTCTTCTCTCCTGCACCAGTTGTCTATACCACTGAGAGCTCCTGCCTCATCCGCAGGCAATAGGATCACATGCCCCAAAAGTCCGTTTCTCTAGCCCAACAGTGGGATGGGGGGTGTAAAATGGTGAAACCTACTCTTAACAGTGAGCAGGTCAGAGGGTCGGGAGGGAAGGTGAATGGAAGGGCAGAAAAGCCAGGTGTGACTCAGCCCTCATGTGTCACTGCCTGGGTGCACATGACTGGGTGACTCGGTGCATCCTCTCCTTCAATCATCTGGCATATATTGAGCGCCTCCTGCAGCCACAACTTTCATGTACACCATGTCACTCCTTGCTACCGGAAGCTTGGTGGCATCATGAGGAAGTTGGGGCTCAGAAAATGTGAACAGCTTTGCTTAGGACAATTCATCAAGGAAAGCGTATATCCACTTCCAACCCTGGCAGGGCTGCTGGGGTGCAGCCAGGACAATGCTTGGCTGGTCATTGCGTGTAGATTTGGGAGTCAGACACCCTCTTCTTCCAGTCCTTCTCACACACAGCTGTCAGACATTTATAGCAGGCAGAGGCTCAGCATGTACACACACACACACACACACACACACACACAACACACACGGAAAAATGGAAAAGCTGCCAAGGTCAGATTTCCCTCCTGTGGCCATCTATGCCTCTGCCTGGAGATGTCTGATAACCACATCCAACTAAGCAGGGTGCTGCCTAACAGCACAAAACAAGCATGCCATCAGACATGGTAGCACATGCTGGTGATCATAACACTGAGGGGGCAGAGGCAGGAGGATTGCTACAAGCTTGAGACCAGCCTGGTCACGTAGCAATGGGGGGGGGGAGGCAGGTGGATCTCTATGAGTTCCAGACCAGCCTGGTCTACAGAGTGAGTTTCAGGACAGGATCAAAAGCCACACAGAGAAACCCTGTCTCAAAAACCAAAAACAAACAAAAACAAAACCCACAAAACAAGCATTTGTCCCTGGCCAGCAATCTGTGCTGCAGTGGCCTCCTGGGCCTATGAGTCTTAGGTGGGTCTCTACTTAACATTTAACGACGGAGCACCTTGATGCTCTGTGACTGCCAGGCACAGTCCGGCACGACAAGATTCCATATAGCAAGCATGCATGCCAGTGTTCAAGATGCCCAAACATACGTAAGAATGAAGGGCACAGAAGCATGCAACACACTATATGGCCAAGCTGGCTAAAAGTAGGAAGACAGTCAGAAGCCATATGGCAGGGCCCACTGTGGTAAAGCCTGGGTATGTGTTCTGCCTAGATGTAGTGCTGTGCACCTTTGTTGCTGTCCTCCAGAATGTTCCATCCAGGGTCACCCCATCTTTATGACCCCTTCCCTCAGTCTCAGCGACGGCCAACACGAGCTAGTATTTGGGCATTAGTGGTAGCCTGATCCCTGGCAGCTTTGGTCCGGGCCTGCTCCAGTAAGATCCGCAGAAGGCCAATAGGGACGTCCAGAGACAGTGTGACACGTGTGTCCAGGTGAGGTTTAGCTTTAGAGTAGCTCCAAGATGCTGAGGGCCCTATGGTGGCAGCTGAGTGGCTCTCCAAGGCTACCAAGTAGGGAAGAGTGTCCGAATGGTTCCGAGGGAGGGGCTGGAAGGTGGGGATAGGGGTCCCTGGGACAAACAGGACCCTGCCCAGTATCAGGACCCTGAGTACTGCCAGTGTCCACCTGGCCATCATGCTGTAAGGAGAACACAGGCTCAGGGTCTGGATGTTGCAGCTGCGGTTCATTGGAAGGGTTCAGACTGCAAGAGACAAGAAATAAAGAAGGGCTGGGGAGATTACAGGGGCCAGGGACAGAGACACAGTCAAAGACTCGAGAAAGCCGAGACAGGAGCCACGCAGAAAGAATGGAAATGTGTACTGAGACATGGTGGCAAATGTCCAGAATCCCAGCACCTGGGAGGCTGAGGCAGGATCAAAATTTGAAGCCAGGCTGGGCTACATAATGAGACCCTGTCTAAAATTCCAAAGACATCAGAGTTAGAACAGTAGGAGCTAAGGACAAGGACACTCAGAGGCAGAGAAAGAAAGGGGATGGCAGGGGGAGGGGCAGAACAGGAAGAGCACGATGAATGGGGCAGGAACAAAGCAGGATGGGGGGGGGGACAAGAAAAAAGACAAGGTAGAAAGAGACAGAAACCATCCAGAGTCATCTAGATGGAGAGAAAGACTCAGACAGGGAACACCCACAGGGACAAAATGGAGACAGGTTCCAAGCAGCATGGCTGTTGAGGAAGGACAATAGCAGGAACAGAGGGAGGGAGCAAGTGAAGCAGAGTAACCAGGGACCCCAGACCCTCCCCGGTCCAGACATCTCCACTCACCCAGACCCCAGGTCCACTCAACCCCAGACCCTTCCTTCCCACCCCTACCCAATGCCAGTCATACCAGTGCCAGCTTCCTGGGGGGAAGGCTGGGTACGCTGGAGCTCTGGGGCTAGGGCCAGGCAACGCTCTCCTGCCACCTGACCCTTCAAGGCCCATTTATGTCCCCCAGCCTCCTGGGGTAGGAGCTAGGGCATGTTTCCTGGCATGAGGCAGCCCCCACCTATGACTCATCCCCTCCTAGGGAGCAGTAAGGACACTTCCTTAGCCCCCACCCTATTTACTTCTGGGGGGGGTGAGTGGGGGAAATTAAGAAAATAAACGCACAGAAAATAACCAGGGCCCGGTATGAGGACTATACTATGCAATGTAATGCAGACTACCCCTCCCCACCAGGGAAGTTTGCCTTCTGATAACCCCATCTCACCCAAAAAACCAACAACAAGGGCCTTTTAAAACAGCAGCTTTAATGCCCCCCCCCCAACAGCACCATGGCATCACAGCCTTGGGTCAAGGGGCAGGTTGGACACTAGTCACAGCCATTCACTGCCCACAACCACCCCCAACAAGTGAGTCATCTGCCAGGAAAGCAGGCGCCACAATGGGGATTTGTCCACAAGGGGGAAGGCTAGACCCACAGGACCAAGTCACTGAAATAGTGGACACGCACACACGGTCACAGGCACACAGAACTCTAGCACCAAATGGAGAACAGCAGGACCCTGCTGAGCCCCGCCTCTTCCAGGAACTGCTGATCTAGCTCATCGTCCAGGCCTCAGTCCTAGGCAGCACCTATGTGGAACACATCAGAAAACGTTCAGCCTTCTGACCTCCTTTCCCAACATGAAATCTGCACAGAAACATGGCAAAGTATCCATGAGGATTGAGTGTGGGCTCTTACTCAGTCAGGGGACCCTTAGCAAAAAGGGACACAGAGAGATAACATGCAGGACCCACAGCTGGGGCTATGTAGCCAGATCTTTGTTGTGGAATCTGCCCCAGGTCCCCAGGCTCAGGGACTTCTCATCCAGGCACCTGACATATGTAGGGGCAGCTTTCACTGAGAGACTCTAGCCCCTACCTGTTCTCTGGCTGTGGACCACTTGAGGTGGGCAACGGCGCTCACATGCCTCACGGGTTCCAAAGCGGTTGGCATTCCCTCCGCAGCCACCATAGACAAAGGGATGACAGGCTGTGCCACCAGGCACAGCCCGATGGTACCAGCGCAGGGTGTATGCAGTACAGGAGCCCTCATCCAGTGGCAGGGAGCAGGGGTCTACAGTCATTGGTGGTTAGGTCATTGGGGATAATGGGGATGAGAGAATCAGCAAAAGATCAGCAATGGGCTTCATCTGTCTCTACCTGAACCTCTCTGGTCCCAGCCCTTGATATCACTATCGCCATCCCAAGGAACTTCAGGGTCTTGGTAGTCCTCCACAGAATACACAGAGTACTCAGAGAAGTCATCATCATCTTCAGGAGGTACCTGACCTGCAGGCAGGGTGGGGTATGCTGTGAGAAGGTCCTTGCTGGCTCTGGGACAGAGTGAATAGCATCTGTCTCCCCCATGTGCAGTGTGTGTGTGTCCTATGTGTGGACTTCATATATGTGTAGTGTGCCCTGACACATGAATGCCCATATGGCATATTTGTACCCCGTCTGCCATGTCCCATGGATTGTCAGCCTCACCTTCCTCCTCGACGTGAGAGACCCGGAGCACAGGCACATGGTGGAGCTGGGGGCCAGCAGTATCTGCAGCATAGCTGGGGAGGGGCCCTGGAGCACAGGGCAGGTGATGACACCTTGGTTATCATGGTCAGCCACCCTAGCCACACCTCTACTGAGAGGACTCTAAAGGTAGGCAATGCAGTAAGGGCTTTAGATGAAGAAAGTTCTAGATACACAAAGCTACTCACGTGATCCGGACGCAATAAACTGGCCCTGGCAGGCTGGAAGGGACAGAAAAAGGTAGAATGAGGCCATGAGAATTGGAGAACAGGAGATAAACAAAAAGGGGAAGATGGAGAAAGAGAAACAGGCAAAAGATAGAAGCATGAGGGGTAGGATATACAGAGATACAGTGGGAGAGCCAGTGAGAGGCAAAGGAGACTAGGTGAGAGGTGAGGAGGGGAAGGAAGGAGAAAGACAGGAAGACATGTACAGGAGACGGGCTAGCAGGCATGGGAACTTGGGAATAGACCATGAAAACAAGGGACAAAGATCAGAGGCAGGAGGCACAGAGATGTCAACAGTCACAACAGGAAACAGGGCCCCCAGAATCATCACTCCCCGACCTGTGCCACAGCTGCTAGGACAGCTCTGCTCCCCCTTTACCCCTCCAAATACAGAGCACTATGCAGCCACCCACATCTATGTCCCTCCACTAGAGGAACCCTGTTAACATGTAGCCGTTGATAGCCATTTGCCCTCTATGAGTCCTGGGAACTTGCCAGCCCTATCTAGGTGTCCAAGGATGGGGTGGGGGCACAACACTCCACATCAGACCCACTCACCACAGTGCTGACTCATCTCCTGACGTACAAAGGCCCGAATGTCATCCTCCTGGGAACACAAGACCACAAGGCCCCCCCCCCCCCGAAGAACCCATGAATCATGGGTCGCATAATACAGGGATCCAAGACTAGTCATGTCAGATCAAGAGCCCTGGGGCCAGGGGTCAGGGTGCTGGGTGACCCACCCTACTCAGGCCAAACTCACAGTCAGTGCAGTTTCTCCCTTCTCCCCACGAGGGCCAGCAGGTCCTGGTCGCCCCTGTGCGGAACAAATGTGACCACGCTGTGACCCTATCTCACAGACACCAGAGATCGCGCTAATCTCCAACTCCAAGCCCAGGAATCCACACTTACCTGCTCCCCTCTCTCACCGGGGGTACCAGGAACACCAGGAGCCCCTACCACACTCTCTCCAGGGGGACCTCTCTCACCCTGTTTACACAAGGACCAAGTAGGCAGGGTCAGTGACAGTGACAGAACACAGGCAAATGGAGGGTCACAGTTTGAGAGATTGGAACACAGAGATCAGAGCATGGGTTGTAGGTTCATCATTTAGAGAGGAGGAGATGGTTGGAGGTGTTGGGAGCATAGCTCAGCAATACAGGCCTTGCCTTTAATCCCAGCATTTGAGAGGCAGAGGCAGGTGAATCTCTGTGAGTTCAAGGCCAGCCTGGTCTACAAAGTGAGTTCCAGGTCAGCAAAAAAAAAAAAAAAAAAAAAAAAGAGGCAATACATGGTACACAGACATGTGTTCAGGCAAGACATTCATACACACAGAATAAAAAAAATTAAAACATATAAACAAAACAGCCAGCATGATGGCACGTGTCTTTAATCCTAGCACCTGAGAGGCAGAGGCAAGCAGAGTTCTGAATTTGAGGCTAGCCTGATCTACACGTAGAGTTCTAAGCCATCCAGAGCTACAGAGTGAGATCCTGTCTAAAACAAACAAAAAACAACAAAAGCAGGAAGGGGAGTGTCCAGGGTCAGGAGCCACAGTTGGGGAACCTTACCTTCTGCCCCTGAAGGCCTTCAGGGCCTTTGGGGCCAACACCACCAGGTGGCCCTGGGGGACCACTAGAGCCATCATTCCCTCTGGGGCCTGGGAAGCCCCCAACTCCTGGGGGCCCCTGTGGGTAGAAGGAGGGTTGGTGACTAAAATCCCTTCGAGATGAAACCGCTACCCAAAGACAATGCTCCCTTAAGATCACAAACCCGACCTCAACTTACCCTCTCCCCTTTCTCGCCTTGGTCACCCTTGGGTCCTGACTGCCCATCAAAGCCTCTATCACCCTGGAAACAGAAGAAGCAGGAAATATGCTCAGCCCTGACATCCTCTTATATATCCTTGAGCTTTGTATATCCAATGTCCTCCACAGTGTATGATCCAAGCATCTATTATTGTCCCAGCTATGATCCCAGGACACCAGCCCCACTCAAGTCCTGCCCTGGTACAACATGACCCCCCCACACACACACCTTCTACCCTTTCATCCTATCTGTCTACTGTGACCCCCACCTCTCCTGAAATCTCAAAACAGCCACACGTGAATCTCCAAAGCCACCATCTTCCTCGCCCCTATCATGGCTTTCTTTGTCCTAGCTGACTGCACCACCATCACGTCCGTCCGTTATCAAGAGCCCCTGTACCTTGGGACCAATCAGGCCCTCTTTGCCAGGAGACCCGGACTGACCCGGCATACCAGGCTCCCCCTAGAGGAAAGAAGATGTGAGGTTGGCTCTCTAGCCAACTGCCCCTCTTTATTTAGGGTGTACCCCCCCCCCCGATACTCACTGCATCTCCTTTGCGTCCTGCCAACCCAGGGCGGCCAGGAAAACCAGTTTCTCCCTGGAGGCATAGGGTAAGAGTAGGAGCCTTGGGGCCAGCCCCCACAGGCCCCGCAGGCCCCGCATCAGCTTCCCTCGCGTCAGCCCCCACAGCCCCTGAATCTGCCTCCACAGCCCCCTCGTCAGCCCCCACAGCCCCTGCATCTGCCTCCACAGCCCCCGCATCGCCCCCCCCCAGTCCCCACTGGTATTGGCCCCCACAAAACCCGCATTTCCCCATAGATCTATACCTTATCTCCTTTTTCTCCATTAAGGCCACAGGCTCCCTTCATTCCTCTTTCACCCTAAGGTAGGAAAGCAGATGAGAAAGCAACTTCTCAGTCAGATACCATGGCACACATTGGTAATCCCAGCACTTGAGAGTAGAGGCAGGGGAGTCAGGAGTTCAAGTCCAGGCTTGGCTACATAGCAAGTTCAAAGCTAGCCTGGGATATGTGAGACCATGGGCATGGGTCCAAAAAAAAAAAAAAAAAAAAAAAAAGAAGTCACTTCTACCTCACCTTGAATCTTTGACCTTAAAACCAACTCTCACTGCTGATTTCAGGGATTCCAACCTGAACTAACACTCTATGTAACCTGAGCCTTCAAACATGACCCTAGGTCCCTTATTCTCTAACACTAGGTCATCTTGGTCACAAAAGCAAAAGATTCTTTCTCACCTTGAGGCCCCGTGGACCTGTGAAGCCAGTATCTCCTTTGTCTCCTCGGAAACCAGGGGCTCCATCCTTTCCTGGGGCTCCCTGGGGAGTAAAGGTGTTGACATGGACCAACCCCACCCATTGCCATGGGGACAGGGTCAGCACGGGCTGGGGTCACCATCATAGAGTTCATGGTAGAGGTAGGAGCTTCCAGGAAAAGGAAGGCCGTATAAATTAATCCCTAGAAGGTCAAAGGCTACATGCGCGGGGCCTCATGGGTGTGCGGGCTGAGGTTCTCCATGGGATGGGGGGGGGGTCTTACCGGCTCACCGGGGATCCCCGCGGCACCTGGCTCGCCCTGTGGGAAACGTTGGAACAAGCCTTTCAGTGGCTTATCTACACAGTGCAGTTTAGCCAGGGCTCAGGCTGCACACAGATCCAGTGCGAACACACGTGTGACCAAGGAAACCGGGGTCCCTCTAACATAAGAAGCCCCCACGGCAGGTGTGAGTGGTTCGGGACCGCCTGGGGTGGAGCTTGCCTTGGGGCCCGTGAGTCCTCGAACGCCAACAGATCCAGCGGAGCCTTTGTCACCAGGTTCGCCTTTGGAGCCCTTTAGGGGTTACCAGATGAAAGGACACCGTCTGGAGACCCTCCAACATCCAAAGAGCCCCATGCTGTCCCCCTCAGAGTCACAGCACGGAGCTCCCTGGCCTTCGTACCTTGAGGCACTGGAGTTCTCTCTGAGTGCCCATCCTCTGTGCCACCCCATAGGGTCACTGCAGCCTAAGCTTTCCTCTCCCCACAATAAGCTTCACCCCTTCCTGACTCGCTAAGGAACACAGCCTGCAGGACCCCACGAGGAACACCCACCCTCTTCCTCGTACCTTGTCACCAGGATTCCCACTGTCTCCCCGGGGTCCTTTGTCACCATCTATGCCTCGAGGCCCTCGTTCGCCCTAGGTCAGAGGTCAGAAATCAGGATCAGGAGCTGGAGGCCCCCTGTGTTCTGAAAAGCTGAGTTCTTGGATCACCTGGGCCAGCCCACAGAACTCTTTCCTACAGCCAAGAGACACCGGGTTCCAATCCGAATCAGCTCACTCACCATATCCCCTTTGGCACCTCGTGGCCCTGGAGGCCCCTCGATCACAGCTGAGTCACCCTGAGGGGCAGGGAGGAATCAGAAGAGTTGGGCCCAGTCTCCTACCCCAGCCCTCCCTGATAACCACACACTCACCTTGTCACCCTTTAGCCCTGCAGTTCCCGTGTCACCCTATTGGACAGAAGAATGATCTCACTCAAGCTGCCGAGGCCCCAGACCTTAATTAAAATATTCATTCTCATCCCCACTCACCCGAGGGGCCTTTCTCCCACATTACTGTCATTATTAATTTTATTTTGGTGGGGTACGAGACAGGGTTTCTCTGTGAAACAGTTCTGGCTGTCCTGGAACTCGCTCTGTAGACCAGGCTGGCCTCAAACTCACTGAAACCTGCCTGCCTCTGCCTCCCGGGTGCTGGGACTAAAGGCGAGTGCTCAGCTTTCTCCCCCACTATTACCTTCTCCCCTCGGTCTC
This sequence comes from Cricetiscus sungorus, assembly GCA_030556225.1. Taxonomy (NCBI): domain Eukaryota; kingdom Metazoa; phylum Chordata; class Mammalia; order Rodentia; family Cricetidae; genus Cricetiscus; species Cricetiscus sungorus. The sequence goes on along the minus strand of JANBXA010000642.1, from coordinate 27,248,395 downwards.
CCCTGCTTCCAGGAGGCCCCTGTGTGAAAAAAATACGGTTATGAGCTATGGGAATGCGGGAGGGCTGGTAAGGAGATGGCTCAAAGGACAGAGTAAGACAGAGGGACAAGAGAGAGAATAAGAGGGCTAGGACAGACTACAGGGCCTTCAGGCAAGGCCCTGAAGTCACACCTATGGGACCTACCATGAGTCCTCGAGGTCCTTCCTGGCCGGGGTGGCCATCTTCACCCTGGGTGGTGACATTAGGTTCACTGACTCAGGCTGGGAATCCGGGGCAAGAACTATGATGGAGCTCTGACTGTGATGGCCACATATGTACGTACCCGGACACCTGGCTCACCACGCTCGCCTCGGGGCCCAGGCAGCCCTGCTCCTGGGTCTCCCTGGAGAGCAACAGGACAGCAGGGATGAGTAAAGGGACAGAGGATCATAGGAGCCCGGTGGGAGTTGGAGAGTGACGGTGGCACAGGAGAGGGCTGATAGCATTTCAACTACCTTGTCTCCTTTGAGTCCAGAGGCTCCAGGTGATCCCTGTGGGCCAGAGTGAGCTGACGACTCTACAGACTCCAAGTCCCCACACACCCAAACTCAGCCTGGCCCCACCAGTGCCTCAGGTGGGCAGACTTGGGGCGTCCAGGCAGGTCTACTCACCACTGACCCTGGTGGTCCAGGTGGCCCCAAGGGACCTGGGGCACCCTCTCTCCCTGGAGGGCCTGCCAGACCCTATAGGAAAATGGGACGAGGGAGACAGCGTGTGATTTGGGAACCCATTCACTTCCTTGTAACACTGGGCACCACCAAGGAAGGGCCTGGGTTCCTTCCTCACTGCTACCAGCCAGAGGTCTTGAAGTCACCGAGTCCCCACATGCTCTCTCTAGCCCTCTTACCCGCTCCCCGACAGGTCCTGGCTGGCCTGTCTCTCCTCGAGGTCCTGGCTGACCAGGGAATCCGACAACACCAGGAACACCAGGGGAGCCCAAGTCTCCCTAAAGCAGATTAAAAGGATGAGTGGTCACAGGACCCTTCCCAGGCCAAGAACTCCTTCCTCCCACCTCTAGGAGCTGTGACAGGACACTGACTTACCTTCATCCCTGGAGGACCAGTCGGCCCAGGGGGGCCCTGAACCCCAATTCCTGGCTCACCCTTTAAGGGAAAGAGGGGACTTATCAGGCTTAAAGAGTCAGAAGATCATGGCCCCAAACAAAGACCCTTCCACATAAATGTACCTTGAGACCTTTCAGTCCTGGAGCCCCCTTTTGACCCTAAAAAATAAGTACAATAAAATTCAAGCCAGAGAGATGACTCAGTGGTTAAGAGCACTGGCTGCTCTTCTACAGGTGTTGTGGAATATTATTTTAACTGGACAAAGATGTGTTACATTGGTTTATGCCACAGAATATTACTTTAACTGCATAAAGGTGTGTCACTTTTCTTCCTGCTGCATTTGTTTAACAATGTAGGGATGTGTTTAATTATGTAAAGATGTGTTGTATTTGTTTCACCTTGCCTGCCTAAGCCACCTGGTTGGTCTAATAAAGAGCTGAATGGTTGATAGCTAGGCAGAGAAAGGCCAGGAGGGCTGCCAAGCAAAGAGAATAAGTAGGAGGAGAAATCTAGGCTGGAAAAGAGAAGGAAGAGCAAGAGGGTGAAGGAGGAGAGGACGAGGGACAGGCCTGGGACAAAAAGCCAGGCAGCTGCCAGCCACCTAGATAGAAGGATCAGTGAAAGTCAGATATGCAAAAGAAAAAGTAAAAGGGTCCGAAGCAAGAGGTAGATAAAGAGAAACAGATTAATTAAGTTAAAAGAGCTAGCCAGAAACGTGTCTTAGCTAGGTCAAGCATTCAAAACTAGTAATAAGTCTCTGTGTCAAAATCCAGGAGCTGGTTAGTGGCCCAAAAGAAAAAGCCTGGAACACAAAGGACCCGGTTCAATTCCTAGGACCCACATGGCAGCTCACAACCATCTACAACTCCAGTCACAAGGGATCCTGTGCCCTTCCTGGTGTCCAAAGACAACAGGCAGGCAAGTGGTGCACACACAAACATACAAGCAAAGCATACACATTAAAAAAAGAAAAAGAAAAGTGTAGGTATGTGGACAACAAGCTTCTATATGTACCAAAAATATTCCCAGGGGAACTCAGACAGGATCATAGGCCTGTGAGGGCACAGGCCGAGGGAAGCCCAGATGTGACCACAGGCACATAGAGTTCACACGTGAGCATGCAAACATGAGGGACCACAGATGTGGCACTCAATGGAAAAGTCCCATCAAGGAAGTTAGATGTGACCACAGATGTGTACTCAGACAGGCGGGAGTGGAAGACAAGATTATAAACACATGACCAAGGAGAGTCCTGCAGGAACTCAGCTGTGTCCCAAGGCCTAGGAGATGAGGTGGTAGCAGACATGCCTGGGATCAGCCACCATAAGGAACAAGTGTGGGCACACAGAAGGCAAGCTTGGGTCCATAAGTGTGGAAATCGAAAGCATGTGTCCCCGTGACTTCCAAACAGAAACTTAAGAACATGGGCATAGAGGTTGAGAGATACAAAGAAGCCCAAGAATGATCCTTGTTTCATGGTCAAACCAGAAATTATCCTTCCCAGACCCCAGACTTACATCTTCCCCAGGGTCTCCAGGCTGTCCTGCACGGCCAGCTTCACCCTGCACATAGGAGATGGTAAGGGTCCCTGGCCTCCCAGCCTCACCCCTACTCTGCCCAACACTTATGCTGGAAGCTCAGACCCACTCACCTTCTCACCCCGTGGTCCTGGCAGTCCTCGGTCACCTTTGGCTCCCTATAGACATAAGGACCGTGTGATAACACAGCTGTCAATCACAAACCCCAAGGCCAGGGTCAAATGGGGAAATTGTAAAGGCTAAGAGTCATGAGGCTAGATGAACTATGGGTCAAAGGACCCTACTGTCAGGGGTGTTCCACTCACCGGCTCACCCAGCAGGGCTCCAGCAAGGTCTCCCGGAGCACCCTGGTAATAGAGGGGGTCAGTGGCTTTCCTTTTTTCCCGTTCCTTAGCCCATTTTTTCAGTACTCCTTCCTACTTACCTTCTCGCCTTTTGCTCCAGGGGGCCCAGCCATCACCTGTGGAGATGCCGTGTGAGGAGCCAAGCCATCCTTCCTTCCATCCCCACCCTACCATCCCATCATAGGTGAAAACTGAGGCTTAGGGGCGAGCAAGGGGGTGGAGGGTAGGGAGCAGAGCCAAAGGTCACCTGTCCAGGGGCCCCCACAGGCCCAGGTTCTCCTTTAGGTCCAACAGGGCCAGGCAGGCCTGGTAATCCCTGTGAAAGAGCAGTGTGAGGAATTTAGTCTCCTCATCACCCTGTCCCTGCCACCCCAGCTTCTGTCCAGCCAGCTGGACACATGACCCATCAACAGGCCCACCACCGGCTCTCCTAAAATACATACTGGCACACCAGGACCTCCCCTCTCTCCATCCTTTCCACTGGTACCATCACGACCTGGGGGTCCCGGCTTCCCCGTCTCTCCCTGAAAAGATGGGGATCAGTCATGATCCTGCATGATGACCCTTAACCTCTGGAGCCCAACCCAAGGCTGCCAGGACTTACCACTTGTCCGGGCAAACCTGGTGACCCTTGTGGACCCTGGTGGGTGGAGAAAATATGATGGTCACATGGAGTGAGGGACAAAGAACACAGGAGAATGTGGTACCTGAGAAGTTAGAATATGGTATCCCTACAGCAACTCACTCACCACAAGGCCCGAAGAACCAGGAGGGCCAGGAAGTCCCACCGCTCCAGTAGGTCCAGGAAGACCCTAGAAGAGGATGTTCAGAAGCGTGCCAACCCTAAGTGTTTTAGTAACACTACCCCAAGAGGTACGCTACTCACCCGTCCTGGGGGTCCTGTCTCTCCAGGTTCCCCCTGGAAAAGACCCAGAAACCATGTGCTCAGCTCCATCATGGAAAAAGACACGGCTGGAATTCTCCTCCTTCTTCAGATGTGTGCCCCATTCCCTTCTGTGCATATACTCACCTTCAGGCCCGAAGGTCCCTGGGGTCCTGCAGGGCCAGCAAGGCCCTAGAGAAAAGTGTGAGCAGAGGACGAGGTCAGTGTTGTCTGCCTGGGCTCTAGGAGCCTTGTGACTAAAGCCTGGCTTATCAACAGTGCCAGCTGCCCATCCCTCCCTCTCCATCACTCACCGGGGCACCAGGGGGTCCAGGGTCTCCATGGCCACCCTGTTGGAAACAGTCTGATGAAAGGAGCCAGTTCCACCCATGGAAAGCAGGCAATGCTTTTTACTGGGGGTTGGCACAGGACAGGAGGAGAAGTGAGGGTTCTATTGTACTCACCGCTGGGCCAGGGGTTCCCCTTGGGCCCTGAAGACCCTGCAGAAAGAAGGGGCTGATGAACCTTCATCCAGGCCTCACTTTGGCCTGTTCCCGCCTTCAGGGGGCCTTTGCCTGGTGAGCGCTCTACTATCCCTACTTCTCAGGCACAGATGACCACATGGACTGGACTGCCCCTTACAGATAGACATGCAGACATACACACAGCAAACCTGTCGGACATCATGCACCTGAGTCTACAATTTGTACATGGGCATAGCCTTATTCCTCTTGAGTAATAAACACACAGCGAGGGTCTCAAATCCTAGGCCAGCTATTCCGGTAATCACTCACCGGCTTCCCTTCAGGCCCAGCCACACCACGCTCTCCTGGCAGACCCTGTAAAAACACAGGTCTAAGACCACCTTGTCCTTATACCCACCCCAGCTTCTTCATTGCTCCCATTGCCCCTGATGGCCAAGGACAGGACGTGGCTCCCAAACAGTGCCAACTCCAGCCGTGCATGTGAGACAACACACGCAATAACTATGGTCTTGCACACATGTGACCTAAGGGACAAGAACTCACCGGGCTGCCATCATGACCCCTCTTCCCAGGGTCTCCCTGGTCTCCTTTGACACCCGGTACACCCTGCAAACAAAGTGTCATGCCCTGAGCCCCTTCTCTGCCACGTGTGTACGTATATGTGTATACCATTCTTGGTATGCCTCATACAGAGAGGCCATAGTGGGGTAGGAACCCTCACCTTATCTCCTTTGGGTCCACGGTCACCATCACTACCTGGCTCCCCCTGAATAGATGAGATGTCAGGTCAGGCCCTAGCGTTATAGTAGGCATGGGACACAGTTGACCCCACACTGACCTTAGCACCCTTGAGCCCAGGGGGCCCTTGTTCTCTCGCGGGTCCAGGACCTTGCTCATCGATGGCCACCTATAAGTACAAAACAATGGAGGGAGATGAGTCTGCATTGTAGGTGTGAAGGGATCATCAGTACAGGTCCCAGGACCGCATAAAGTTATGGTGCTGGAGATACTACATGGAGTGCCTGGGGCCAGTCTCAGGGTAGCATCATGACCAGTCACAAGGCTGGGTGATCACCTTGGGGCCAGGAGGGCCAGGTGGTCCAGGGAGGCCAGGAAGGCCATCTCTGCCCTGCAGAAGGAAAGGAAATGGGAAGTTGTGTCAGCCAGCCCGCGTGGGTTCCAGAAAGGCCTGCGCCAGGGTGCCTCACCTGTTCTCCACGGTCTCCTTTCTCTCCACGTTCTCCCTGGAGACAAAGCACAGGGTGAGGCCAACATCCATGGGAAGGCCAGTTTCTCTAACCGTTCCCTGGCCCTCCTGGTCAGCCCCAGGCTCACCCTCTCTCCTGGCCGTCCTGTCTCCCCGGCACCACCAGCCCGGCCTGGGAGTCCAGGAATGCCAGGCTTTCCAGGTTCCCCAGCAAGGCCAGGTGGTCCAGGTGGGCCCCTCTCCCCAATGGCCAGACCAGGAGGCCCCTGAGGACCAGGGTCTCCACGATCTCCCTTCAGCCCACGTTCTCCAGGAAAGCCAATGGATCCCTACGGGAGGAGAAGGGTGAAGGCTTGGGGCTGTAAGAACATGCCCTCCGTAAGGCATACCCTCCGAGCAGCCACCAGCCACGTACCTCCTTGCCTGGAGGGCCTCGCTCACCAGGGTCCCCCTTGGGGCCTGGTCTCCGCTCAGGCATAGGCAGGAAGCTGCCAGAGCTCTCACCCCAGGTCTCCACAATGTCCCGCAGGGCCGACACCTGAGGAACAGTGAGGGTAGAGAGGAGCAGGGCCTGTAGCTGCCACAGCTCATCCACAGGACCCCACTCAACCCCACCTCGGTTCCTAAACAACCTACCTTGATGCCAACAGTTTCCAGTAGTCTCTCTGCATTCTGGGAACATAGAGATAGATGGTAAAGAGCTACCCATGCAAGAGAAGGCCCGCTCCTGTCCTACCTACACTGGCACCTAGGACAGTTCCTACACCCTCTGCCTCTGTGGAGGTCAGGTGTGAGACCACTGTCTGTCTGTCTTTGGCAATTTCCCACCATTTATGCTTCCTTGAATGGAAGCTACAGGAACCCAATGGGCAAGGGACTGGGCAGAGGGCAGACCCCACAGGGTCCCACGGCAAGGGGACGATGAGCAAGAAGTGGCTGCTATAGGTATGAAGGTGAGGGTCAAGGCCAGGTGTGGCTCACCGGCAAGCTCCCAGGCTCCCCTCGTAGGCCACGTTCTCCAGGAAGGCCCTAGAGACAAGAAATTGGCAACTGGAACCCAGCCTGCGGGATGTGTGTACGTCGGAGGGGGAGGGGGAGGAGGGGGAAGAGAGCAAGCTACACGGGCAGATAAAAAAGGTTGGAGCCTCACCTGTTCCCCTTTGGGTCCAGTCTCTCCACGGTCACCCTGGAACAAAGAATGGTCAAAGGGGGGCGGGGTCATGTCTCCTAACCCTGAGTTCCCCTTATCCCACTCTTCACCCAACATAGATTCACATGCTCACCTTGGGACCCACACTTCCCGGGACGCCAGGGAAACCCTGAAATATGATGGAAAATAAAGGAGTCATAGGATTAAGACATCCAAGGAGGGTAGCCCAGGACACATAATGGTCCATTGATTCCAAGGCCTAGAATTAACCCTAGACACTCACCTGGCCAGGAGGGCCGACCTGTCCTGGGAGACCCGGAGGACCCTGGAGTCCAGGATTGCCAGAAGCTCCACGTTCACCTTTGGGACCATCAAGGCCCTGTGGAACACACAGTCAGCATCAAAGGCCCCAGGGAGGAGTGGAGCCATAGGTCTCAAAGAGTCAGGGAGCACAGAATGTAAGGAACTCAGCACTCACTTGTCTTCCAGGGGCACCAGAGTCTCCCTTTTCCCCCTAAGGAAAACAGGACTTTTTAGACGTGGTCCAATCTCAGGCCACAGCATCCTCCAAGGGAGGGGCTCACCTTCCTTCCATCTTCTCCGGGGTCTCCAGGTTCTCCCTGTGGGCAGAAGACTCGTGAGCCTAAATGGTCTGGCTTTGAGACTGTATAGATTTCAGATGACTATAACAACCTGTGCCTGTAACTTCATGACTCTGTGTCTTAAAGTGGCTGTGTCCATCCCAGCAAACTGCTACGTGTCCATGGGTATGCCCATGTGTGTCTGCATTCACGTATACATGTCATGTCCTCCTCCTTTAGCTGTCTACATGTAACTCCACATCCATGCAGACACAGTAAGTGTCCATGATTTATGAGTGCCCATATCCACATGTGTCTTAACGGTATACACAGGGCTTTGTATGTCCTAGAAGGTGACTGTCTATCTGTCTGTCTGTCTGTATATCATGGCCTATGTCTGAGCATGAGTTTATATATGTACACTCAGGTCACCAGTTTCTTGGAAACTATGTTTTGGCATGTGTCTATAATGTATTTCATGTATTTCAATATATATGGTCATATGTTGGTGACCGTTGCTATAAACACATTGCCAGCATGTCCTAACATGTGTCATGGCAGAGCCAAAGGACTTTGTCTCACTGCTCTTTGTCTAAGTGGAGTGTCAAGTGTTAGCGTGTCTCTACATGTCACTGAATGTGGCTTGATGCCCACGTGTCTGTTTTTGTGACTGGACAAGTGGCTGTGCCTTATCTTGTCATGCACTGGTGCGTCTGAGCTGACGCACACTCACTTCACTGTGTCTGCCAGGTTGCCCAGGTATGCACTAGAACATACTTCAGATGTTCTGTGTAGGTGCATGTCTACATATGTCAGCACATATGTTTCATGTATTGTCTATGTTTCTTGGCTATGTGACCACGACGGCCTTTCTTGGCATGTTTGGCAACATTGTCTTAGACACACTCACGTTTTTCCCATTTAGGCCAGGTTTGCCATCCTCGCCTGTCTTTCCCTGTGGGAACAGAGTGTTAGTCAAATATCAGGGCTCAGGCGACAGCAGGAAGGGGCTAAAGGAATAGCACAAAGCCTGGACTCACCGGCACTCCAGGAGGGCCAGGAGGACCAGCAGGGCCATGTTCTCCTCGAAGGCCTGGAAGCCCCTAGGAAAAAATCATTGCTAGGATTGAGAGGATCTCTGAGATATGACTTGGGACATGGCACCCTAAGGCCTACGAGGGCCCCAGTGGATTCAGAGATCCTGTGGAAATCCTCTGAGGTCCAGATGCCGTAAGTTAAGGGAACTCCAGCTTGATCTCTAATGAAGAACCCCAGAATCTTTAGGTCCTATTAAGATATATAAGGCAGAGGCTCAAGGGGACTGTAGTGACCTGCTGCCCAGGGACTGAGATCTCGAACAAAGACCCAGTAGCCCCAGCTGGTCCTGTTCTCTCCGGAGTGAGACATGGATGGAGCTTCTGCTGGGCCTCCAAGCCACCCTCCCTCCTGGCATCTCCCCTAACTTACGTCTCTCCCAGGGTCACCAGCTTTGCCTGAAGCACCCTAAGGAGAGATTCACAGTTAGGCACGTGAATGAGGGAGGGTCCCTGCCCACCAGCAGGACAAGGGGTGAATGAGGGAGGGTCCCTGCCCACCAGCAGGACAAGGGGTGAATGAGGGAGGGTCCCTGCCCACCAGCAGGACAAGGGGTGAATGAGGGAGGGTCCCTGCCCACCAGCAGGACAAGGGTCCTATGAACCTAATGGTGGTGCGCCACACACAGGATGGCTCTGAGAGAAGAAACAGCTGGTGCCAGAGCTCAAGGCCACGACCTACCAAATGAAGTGAAGGCTATAGGAAGAGGACGACCAGTACTCACGTGTGGCCCTGGGGGGCCGGATGCACCTGGTTTCCCATCCACCCCATTCCGGCCATCCAGCCCTGGAGGTCCCCGATCGCCCTTTAGAAAGCAGAATGGAAGGAAGCCTTGAAGACTGCGATGGGTCAGAGCCAGCTGTCCCTCTGGGAGCTGAGTACACCCTCTCACCTTGTCTCCTGCAGGGCCTCGAACACCTGGGTCTCCCTGGAGGGAACAAGGTCAGATAAAAGGTAATGGCAAGATGGTGATGCAGCTTAAGGCACAAAGCATGTACTCACCTGTGGGCCGGGAAGTCCCCGAAGCCCATCAGTGCCCTGAGGGCAAAGGAAAGACGAGTCAAATCAGAGCAAGAATTCTAGGGTGACAGCCCCACAAGGCCCACCACATTTACCCTTTCTCCAGAGGCTCCAGGGGGGCCAGGGTCACCCTTGGGTCCTCGAGGACCTTCCTGTCCAGGCTCTCCCTGTGGCAGAGATAAGCTTGCTGAGGGGACAGCTCCTTGGCCACTAACTATACTTGAGCCAGGTCCTGTCACCAGATCATTCCCAGACTTGCAGCTTCACCTTACCCACAAACCCCAGTACCTTGTCCCTGGATCCAATTCCTGCATCCACCTATAGGGGAATGATCAGTTAGAACATTTCAAGAGGAACCCTGAGGCTTGAGAAGGGCAATGGGGACAGGGAGGGGCCATGGATCGATAGAGGTGTCAAGGGACTATGAGGGGAGGTGGATGGGGTGAGAGGGTACAAGAGTTAATAGGGGCAGGGAAGGGGGATGACAGATGCAAGCCCTATATCAACACCTACCAGCCGTCCAGGGGGACCCGGGGGGCCCTGGAAGGAGAAATTACAAGCATCAGTAGAAGCCCTGAGGTTAACAGACATCAACGTTCAACTCTGCCCCTCCTAATTTCCTAAAGTACCCCAACGCCAACTCCTAGAGGGCAGCTAGACCTGGAAGTGGCTATCACTGCTGCCCGCCAATGACTTCCAGTCCCCTTGCATGGACAATGGTCACCTGGCAGCCCAGGACTGGCCCTACTCACCGGCTCCCCACGGTCACCCTTGGGTCCAGATGGTCCAGGGCTGCCCTGTAGAAGGCCAGGAAGTCACTCAGGGCAGACAGCAATGGGGGGGTATTTAGAAGTACTGTGAGGACCCATGGGGTCTTGCTGACCTTTGGGAAGTTCTCATAAAAGAGACAAAGGAGGTGAGGACGGTGAGGGTTGGGGTGGGAATTGGATAGAGTTGAGTCTGGGGTCAAGGGTAAGGAGTCAGAGGCTGCAACTCACATTCCGTCCATCTTCTCCAGGGTCTCCCTGGTCACCTTTCTCACCCACAGGCCCCCGGACCCCAGGAGCACCCTGAGAAGAACAGCTAGCTTGAGACAGACTGTCCTGTCATTTGCAGGTTTTCCCATGAGCTGCACCGCCTACGCTCCCCATCACCCGGAGTCCACGATAGAGTTTCCCACACCCCACACCTCCCTGTGGATCCCCTCTCACATCTCATCCCTCCCAGAGGCTCCTGCCACCTTCATGTCTAGGTTTCTTCCTCCCTCTTGCTCAACCCCTCATTTCTCTGTCAACACTCACCCGAAGGCCACGCTCGCCTGCTTTTCCAGGCAAACCTGGGTCTCCCTGGTGATGGAGAGAAAAGTCACTCTGTTCTGGTGGGTTAGGATCTAAATGACTGGCTCAGGAAGCATGGGCAGAGATGGCCTGGCCACTGACTGGACAGGACGATCTGTTAGGGCCCCAGGGTCCTTGGGGTCACGGTTCAAGGGTAAAGGGTCAAAAGCCACAGTGGGGAGGGGTCTTACCGGGGTTCCCTCATTGCCTTTCTCTCCAACTTCACCCTGTGAGACGTGAGTCAGCCTTGGTGCCAAGACCCCAGTGACACATGCAAGCACCCCACTCCCTATTCCCCACGATTCCCCCAACTCTAGCCTCTCACATCTCTTCCTCGGGGGCCAACAGGTCCTGGGGGCCCAGGTCGCCCTGGCTCTCCCTTCTCTCCAGGAGGCCCTGAGTCACCCTGTCAGGGAGACAAGAAAAAGAGGTGATGAAAGCTCAGCTGACAGGCAGCCTTTGAGAGGAGGGAACCCCAGAAACTCTGAGGCCATCCAGTACACACTTACTGTGGGTCCTGCTCTGCCAGTGAGGCCAATGGGACCCTGAGAGAGAAGGAAGGGGAACAGGACTTAGCCAGAATTCGAGGTACCTTTCCCTCCACACTCTGTCACATACCCCCAACCCCACATTTATTCACCCGGGCTCCAGGGTCTCCTTTGGGGCCAGGATCTCCAGGAAGAGCCAACCCAGGTGGGCCCTGTAGACAAAATGGTCAGAATTCAGGAGTGCAGAACCTCTGGCGGTGCCCACCCCCAAACACTCTCCCCTTACTCACCTGCTCCCCTTTGATTCCAGAAGCTCCTCTGGGCCCAGGGAGCCCAGCATCTCCCTAAAGGTGACAGAGTAGCAGTGTTAGCACCAGGCTGCCAGCAGTCCCAAAACCCAGCAGTTATGCTGCAAGCCTTGTGATGGCTATGTAGAGCCCAAGATAGACCCTGAGACCTTGACCTCACCCTTTAGCAGCCTCCAGACATACCTTTGCTCCTTTGGCTCCAGCGCCACCAGGACCCTGGAAACAAACAGGGCAGACATAGCTCAGCCTTGTCTAGGGATCATGGGATCAGTCTCCATGGGGATAGAGATACATGGAGCTAGATGTCACAGAGCTCAGTCTCTGCTTGTAGGTCACAGGCTAACTAATAAGAACAAGGTAAGGGCTATACAAAATGGACTGACACCACGTTCATGACTTCAGAATGGTTTGGGGTCACAGGGACACAGCACAGGTAGAGGTCTAAAGGCAGATGACTGCATGAGAAGAATCACAAAGCTGACCCCATCCAGGGAGGAAGTGTTGTCACAGCCCTGAGAGTAGTTCCTATGTCACTGTTCCAGGACCATGGTCCTCAGGGCCCATCTGCCCCTCACTCACCACTGCAGGATCTCCAGGGCGACCAGGCTCTCCCTAAAAGAGAGGACAGAGACAGAGACCAGTCAAAAGGCCATCTAGGAACCCAAAGTCCTAGAGTTCCATCTGCCACATCCCTGCTGCCAGGAAGTGTGACATCCAGCAGAAAGTGTGACACCCAGCTCATAACCCACCTTTTCTCCTCTGCGGCCAGCGGGTCCTGGCGGCCCCTGTACAGAGAGAAACTGTGAATCCAACAGGGAGAGAGGGACATGGGAAAGCCCCATTCCTGATCCCCCACCATAGTCACAAACTCACCTCAGGCCCCTCCACTCCAGGGTGTCCAGCAACCCCGGGGAGCCCCTGGGGAAGAGGAACAGAGATGCTATTCCAGGTGGGTGGGGTGGGTGGGTCAGAAAGGGGTCACAGGGGACTGGAATGGGGATGGACAGGAGTCAAAGTCAGCAAGAGGACAGAGGTCAGTGCAGTGAACGCCAAGGTCAGTTTATTCAAGCCAGACAGTCAAAGCTGGATCCCTGAGGCTGAGGGCTAGAGCTGCATCCTTAAAGATTAGATGTCAGGGGCTGATGGGTTGAAGGACTTAAGGCAAGAAATCAGAACTGCAAGTCAGCCAGTGCTCACTGAGGACAGAGGACTTACCTGGGGTCCCACTGGACCAGGTGATCCCCGCTCACCCTGACAAAACAAAAGAAGTCAGTGCTGAGAATGTCTCCAGACCCTCCCAAGCCCCTCAGGTTGCACATACCTTTTCTCCAGGCTCACCCGGGGCCCCTGTCTGTCCCCGGTCACCCTAAAGAAAGAGAAGAGAGGGACTTTCAGAGAGCACCAAATAAAACTTACTGATCTCCACTACTAAAACCACAGTCTTTGCGCTCTCCAGGCCCACACCCCCCACCCTCCAGCCTCTGTAACACTGTGGCAGAGTCCCAGACAATAATATATCACATCTGATCACATCCCCCGCCACACTTACTTTGGGCCCAGTAATTCCAGGAGCTCCCCGTAGGCCCTGGAAAGGATTTGGGGGAGTTCAGAGATTTGGGTTAGAGCTTAAAGATAAAATGGGAGTTAATTGTTGAAGGCAGAAACTGGAGCTAACTCACCGGTTGACCTGGAGCCCCAGGTTGTCCTGGAAGGCCTGGGGCCCCATCCTCACAGTCACCCTGAAGGAGAAATAAATGACAGGAAGACGCAGGGGAGGCCCTGCCTATGGGCCACCAAGAGGTCAGGTTCCTACCTTCTCTCCCTTATCTCCAGCACGGCCAGGGCTTCCAGGAAGACCCTGGAAGGAAGTAAACAAGTACATAAGCCCCAAACTAGGAGACCCAACACCTAACCACTGCCCCAGCAGAGCCCTAAAGTATCCTCACCGGGAGTCCAGGTTCACCTTGTCCAGTGCCACCAATACCTGGTCCTGGGGGACCCTGGGGAAGGACAGTGGGTCAGGGGATGGCCATGAGACTCAGACTCCAAGCCATCCCCATGATACCTGGCCCCTCACTTACCCGTTCCCCACGGTCCCCTTTGTCACCCTGGAAGACAGATCAGATCCCATGACTGTGAACCATACCCTTCTTCCCCAAGACACAAGGAAAGTTACTGGGTCAAATTCAATTATAAAAAGAATGAGGGGTGGGTGTGGTGGTGCATGCCTTTAATCCCAGCACTTGGGGGGCAGAAGGGTCTCTACATTCCAGGCCAGCCTGGTCCATATAGTGAGTTCCAGGCCAGCCAAGACTACACAGAGAGATCCTGTCTCAAACCTGTCCCCCCAAAAAGAATAATGGGGAACTAAGGATTGGGAGTTAAAGGGCAGAAATGTAAGGGTTGTATGAGCTCCAGTGGGGTCATCAAGTCTCTGAATCACATGGCATTCAAGATCATGCTGTCACCTTCACTGATGTTCCAGGAAGCCCTGGGGGACCACGGGGTCCTGGATCCCCCAAAGGGCCACGAGGTCCAGGGGGGCCCTGATAGAGGAGACAATGCATAAGGTGCTTTAGACCTCACCATCGTCTCCCATGTGGTCTTGCCTGGCTCCCGTAGCTCTCACAGTCACATGTCCCGGGACTTACCGAAGGTCCAGGGTCCCCTTTCTTTCCAGGAAGTCCTGGCCCTTCGCCTCCAGTGACTTGCCCAGGCTCCCCCTGTGTGGGGCAGGGAGCAGTTCTCAGGGTAGGGGAGGTGGGAGAAGCCCCTAGCGGTGACCCCAGTTCTTCCTTAGCAGGCTTCAGGCCTTGGGAAGGGCCTGCCCTGGGGCACCCCTGCTCCTCCATGGAATATCCCGGCCCCTTTCCCTTTCACCTACCGGCTCCCCCTTCTGGCCCCGAGGCCCTCGCTCTCCCTGAGGACAAAGCGGAGCAGAGGGTGTAAATTCAGATGTACCTCAGTGGGTTCTTCATGTACCCCAGCCTCATTCACACTATAGAGAAAACGCTAGAAGGCACTAGAGAAGCAGAGAGCACGTACCGGTTCCCCACGAGGGCCAGGCCACCCCGGAGAGCCCTGTAAAAGACAGAACAGTCCAAACCACAGCACCCATTCAAGGAATGTCCCCCCTGTGACCAGCAAAGGCAAGACTGGCTCACCTTAATGCCAGGAGGCCCAGGAACACCAGTGAGGCCAGGGCTGCCTGGAGGTCCCTCTGGGCCAGGAAAGCCCTAGAAAGGCAGCAAGGTCAGAGCAGGGAAAGACCCTCTGCCTATGCCCTCGTTACATAAGAGCCCCCTTTATAACCATGGATCCAAGCCCGAGGCTCCACGTTTTACCAGAGGTGAGTAGTGGGGTGGGGAAATGGCACCACTGTACTGAATGGAGACCAATCCCTGGCAGCAAAGAGGCAGAGGTCTCTCCAAGCCCCTTACTCTTTCCACTGCAGAACATCCGCCTAATCTGCTGTGCTTTATAATCTTCACTCTGGCTTCTAAGAATAGTCTGTGCATGTTTGTTTGTTTGTTTGTTTGAGACAGGGTCTTGCTGTAGAGTCTCGTTTAGCCTAGAAGTTGTGGCTCCTCTTGTCTCTGCTTCTTGGGTGCTAGGATTACAAGTGTGCATGCCCAGCTCATCCTGTGGCCCTAACTCCACCTCTTCCTCTTTCTCTATACCCTCTGAAAACACTAGCAGGAACACCCTGGGGACAGCGATGGCCTCCACACTCACCCTCTCGCCTTTTGCCTGGGTACTTCCAGGGGGACCCTGTGGGCCAGGAGCACCGGTCCTGCCCTGAGTGAAGAGAGCAGGTCAGAAGGCTGAAAGCCAGTCAGGGTAGGGGTGGGTGTGGAGAGGTACTCACCGGGAGACCGGGGGGACCAGGAGGCCCAGCCTGTCCTTGCAGTCCCTAAAAGGGGTGGTCAGTGAGTCCTGTACTGTCAGCCAACTCCGCCCTACTGACTCCTAGTCTGTTGTTTACCTCCACTGGGTCACTTACCGTCACTCCAGGCTCCCCCTTCTGACCCTAGGAAAAGACATGTCAGGAGAGGGTGACAATGACCAGCCTTGGATGTGATCTTTGGACATTCGTTCAGCCCTGGCCACTCACCTTTGGACAATGCACGGCACAAGGCTCCGGCTGTGGCTGTGGATAAGGAGGCTCTTTGAGACAGGAAGTTCTCCCACAAGAACCCCTAGGAGCCCTGTCCACTATCCGTCCCCAGAGGTCTTGTTCAAACCTGTGTGCTCACAGCTGCCTGACACAGGGCTACGGCCAGATCACTGACTGCTCTGTCCAAGCTTGGGCCATTATCCACGGCAAAGAAGTTCTGGATGGAGTCCATGCCTTGTGCCAAGCGACGCAGCTGCTCTGGGTCAGCTCCCGCCAAGCCTAACATCATCACCTTGAGCCCTAAGAAGAGACCCAGCAATCTACATGACATGGTCTCATTGGAGCCTCCCATATTGCCAAGGACCCACTCCATCAGCCAGATAGCTCACCAGAAGCGTGGACCTCACGGATAGGGCTGAATATGTCCCCTCTCAGCGGCTCATCCACTAACAGGACCATCACCCCTGGAACTCGCTGACGCCGACCAGGAGCATTGGGTGCCAAGAGGTGGCTGTGAGCTGTGATCACAGCTGTGCCTGGAAGAAGGGCGTGTCAGAACCCCGAGACACCGAGCTCCTGATGGGGAAGCCCCAGGAGTCCACGCCATTACAGCCCTTACCGAGGTTGTTTCCACTTGGGTCTACATAAGGGATGTCCCGGATCTTTTGCAAGATGATACCAAGATCATGGGAACTATTCAGTGGGAACAATGGGGAGGGCCGGTGACTGTAGGACAGCAGGCCAACCTGGGTGGGAACAGAGGTAGAACATGGAGGGAATGAAAGAGCAGGATTGGGGTACTCAGGGCCTGGAGAAAAGGACATGGGAAGTATGATCAATCTAGAACTGCTAATTAGGTGGTCCACAATGATGGTAGGATAGGGGTCACCCAACAGGTGAGGCGATCCGGAGCCTGGGGAAAGCTGGGGAGAGCCTGAATCCCCAGAGGGATGGAGAGCTTTTGTCTGGTGAGGAGCCTGTAGAGGGGAGGGACAGGGACAGGTGGGGTCTGGCTGCCTTTAGGGCCAAACCTGAGCAGCCTGTGGACCAAGAGGCCCGAGAGCAGACACCAGCCTCTCCAGGACCCTCCTGGCAGCCTCTGCACTGTGAGCATTGTCTCGAGTGGCACGCAACAGGAACACCACATCCACCTGGCCATGGGGACACACTGCACAAGAGAACTGAGTTACTAAGCGTCATTAGCCATGCCATGACCTCCTGAGGCTTCTCCCACTGTACTTTCATACCTGGCTTTTGTGTGACAGAAACCTCAGGACCCCGGACACCCCTCTGGATAGGTGCCAGAGAGAAGACATAGGAAACACCAGGGTCTAGGCCTGTCACCCTGTGGGAGCTTGAGATCCCTGGCAATGTCTGTGGAGTCCCAGGCACTTCTGCAGAGACAAGCTTGGTTAAACAGGAACCTTCTCTATGGAGACCCGATTACGGCCCCCCTCCCGAACTCTGGCCTTCCCCTCACCCTGGCCAGTTCCTCTGAGTGGCCGCCAGGACAAGATGTAGCTGGATGCCTCAGGCACTGGGGTCCAGGCCAAAGTCACTGAATCGACAGAGGTGTCCACCACACGCAGGTCAGTACTCAGGACGTGAGAGGGCTCTGAAAGAGGAATCAAAGACCAGAGGCTTGGGTGCAGAGGGCAAGAGAGAGAGATGGGCTCCTGGAGCTGCTTCACTCTCGTTAAGCATTATGGAAGATCGTGCTGGAATCTCCCCCAGGGCCTTCGCGGGGGAGTGGGGGCGCTACAGGGGTCACTGAGAGTCTACAGAGAAGAAAGTAGGGCACATCATCAGTGAGATGTGCATAGCACAGCTCAGTGAGAGCTCTGCGAAGGCTCACCTGTGTGTGCAGACACCTTTCTACGGGGCCCTTCTCCGGTCTGACCCAGGACACTCAGCCATATGTGGTACAGTGTTGCTGGCTCCAGTCCATCCAGGTTGTAGCTGGTAGACTCGGGTCTCAAGGTCAGGGACTGTTCCTGGCCACCTGAGACAAATATGAGAGTAAGGATCGGGAATATGCAGGAGGATGATGACGGACAGTGACAGATGCATGCACCTCACTGACTCCCACTCACTGACCATTACTAATCATGTCCATCCTCCTGATGGACCTTCCCCACTCATCTTTACCCATCCTCTTCATTGACCCTACCAGATGCGTCCCCTCAAGACTGACTAATCCCACCCACCTTGGTGAGTAAGCCCCAGCTGTTTTTGAATCCACAGACCTGACCCCCAGCTCCTTTCACCAACACTGGTGCCCACTGGTCCCAACCTGTTGGTCCTACTAGGGCATCACTCACCCTCAGGTTGCCAATGCAGACGGAAGCCCAGAGCTCCGGGTACCCGCTCCCAGCGCAGCCTCAAGGAGTGCTGTCCACGCTGCACGACTTGGAGGCTCTCCAGAGGTGTTGGAGCCTCAGGCGCTTAAGGAAAAGCACTACAGTCAGGGAGGCTTTGCCCCTAGGCTGCACCAACCCCAAGAACTATACCTTCCGCCTCCCAAGACTTTACCCACACAGGTTCACTATAAACCCTGATCCCCTCTCCAATCCCCAGCACAAGTCCAGCCTCACAAGTCCCATCCATTGGACACAAGCCCCAATTCAAGGCCCCAGCCCCAAATCTTCCTACGTGTGGTGACGACAATGGAAACCGGTGCACCCTCTCGGTCCCCAACAAGTGCTGTCACTCTCACTGAGTAGCTGACTCCGCCTTCGAGGCCCCGAATCTCTGCAGAGTCTTTGTGTCCTGGGAGTATCTGGTGTCTCAAAGGGCCACCTGGCCAGGCCAGTGAAGAGTAAGAGTTAGAGGAGCTAACCAGAGAGGGCGGTGGTGGCCAGGAAGGACAAGGACAGGGTCGTGCGCCATACCTTCACTCCGTCCCCACGCCAGCCTATAGGCTGTGGCCCCAGGGACTCCTACCCAAGTGACCCGCAGAACATCACTGGATGCATTGAGGATTTGCAGTTTTGACACTCTGCCCACAGGCTCAGGAGCTGGGGACAAAGGCAAGGTAGAGGTCAGGGGCCACTGGGTGTCTAGCTGGGACAAGAGTGGCCAGGCAGGCATGGGCAACAGAGGCCAGGTGAGGTTAGTGCAGCTGCCTCAGTGGAGGGAACTTTAAGAGTGAGGAGGTCAGTGTTTCAAAGTGGGAAGTGTGGCATGGCCAAGGCCACCACCATGATGGACACTCAGTCACCATGGGGTTCAGCATGGACAGCAGAGTCACTGAGCAGCAGTGGAATGGGCAGTTAGAACAATCAGAAATACATAGCAGAGTGGGTCAGCCAATGAGGTGTGAAAACTTACCTGTCCTCACAACCACAGAGGCAGGGGCGCCATCTGCACCAGCTACATGGGTTCTCACACGCACTGTATACTCTGTGTCTGGCTCCAGCCCATCAATTTCAGCCACCGTAGCTTCCCCAGAAACCAGCTGAGACTTCTCCGGACCTGGGATCAGGAATGGAGGCAACACCAGGACTTGTCAGACTACCAGTGCTCCCCTTGGACTCCAGTAAGAATCTCCATCCTCTGTCCTATTCAGAATCGCCTCTCATAGCCCTCCTTAAACCCCTGCCTCCTACCATGGCCTGAGTGCCAGGAAACCCTGTATCCCGTGGCTCCAGGAACCCCGGTCCAGGCAATGCTGATCGATGAGCTGCCGGCCTGAGTCAAATGGACTCTCCTCACTGGGCCCAGTGGGTCTAGAGAGTGAGATAAGGGGCAGTCTGATAAAGTAAGCAAGAGGTCTGATGGGAGAAGAGTAGGAACTGTCCGGCAAGGGAAAGCTGTGAGTGTTTACAGAGGCAGGGACCTCACAAAGGAGGGAGCAGCCATCTGAAAGACAAGGTCTGACAGAGGAGTCTATGGAAGCATTAGGAGACAGTGAGGGCATCAGGCAAAGAACAAAGTCAAAGTCTAAGAGGAGAGTTGGGTCTAACAAAGAAGGACAAAGAAGGAGGAGGAAAGGGAGGAGGGGAGGAGGAGGGAGAGGAGGAGGGGAAGTGATGGGTTCTGGGGGATGAATAGCAGAGAAATGCACAAAGGGGTGAGATACAGGTGAACATGAAGGGGAAGGCTCCAGAGTAGGAATGGGGATGGAACGGCACTCTTGGGGTGGGAGTGGCAGGAATATAAGTGATTGAAGGGGCACTGAAGGGACTGCTCAGGCTCTGACCAGTTCGAGCCACGATGACCACAGGGGGACCCTCCTCTCTCCCTCGAAGTGCTGACACAGACACATGATAAGAGGCTCCAGGCTGTAGCCCCAGGATGTCTGTGGTAGTAGAGTCCGGGGACAGTGTCTGGCTGGACTCGGGACCTAGGATCAGAGAGAAATGGGGACCTGGTTCTGGCTCTCTTCTTAGTCCTCCATACTCTGATCACTCTCCTCAGCAATCCACACACTCCACACTGACCACTGCCTGTCCTCCAGCTAATCCGAAACCCACTGGCTCCAGGCACAGGTCCCCAGGCCACTCTAATTCTTGTTGCATCTGATGCCACAACCCGCAGTCCTGGAACAGTAAGTTGGGTTTCTGGATCTGGGGATTAAAAACAGGGTCAAGGGTCAAGACGGGGACAGGAGCAAGCCAGCCGTCATCTCCTATAAGTCTTCCAAAGTGCTCACCTCTGCGGATGGTTAAGGTGCTGGCACCACCCTCACGAGGGCCCACTCGAGCAGACACCCGCACTGTGTAGCTAATCCCAGCTTGAACATCATCTAAGTTAAAGGATGTCTGACTCCCAGGAAGCAACAGGGTCCGCTCAACCCCTGAGAGAAGGCAGGTGGTCAGGCAGGGGTCAGTACCACACAGGGATACAGAACAGCAGTCAGTGATGGGTAACGATGCAAGACAGGGAGGAGTCTCATGGGAGATGGAAAATCGGATGGTGAGGGGCAGTGAGAGATGAAAACTTAAGGGAAAAAGGAAAAAACGTAAAGGGACCAGTCATGGCGGTGGTGTAGGATAACTGGCGTCACCAGTGAATGGGGACACAGGATGATAGGGTTAGTGAACAGAAACGTGGGGTATAGTATGATGCAAGTAGGTGACAAGAGGCAAGTTGACAAGCCACTGGTAAACACTGACACGGGATGACAGAGGTGAGTGCTGGATGAGGTCACAGCATGAGAGATTAGTATTAAAGGACTCAGTGGGGAGGCAGAGAGACTGTGAGGGATGTTGGAAATCTGAAGAGCCACTCTAGGCAAAGAATCAAGTGACAGGCGGACTCTGCAGTTTGAGCCACAATGACCACAGGGGGGCCCTCTTCTCCCACTTGAGAAGGACCACAGAAGGGAGGTCATAGAACTTGCGGTAGGGAAGAGTGAGCCGTGGCGGGCAAGACAGGCTGGGGTAAAGGAGAGGAAAGTCAGACCCTGGGGCAGTTCTGGGTTACAATCTCTGGAGGTGGATGGGCAAAGAGATAGAGGAGGCTGCGGCACCCAGTGGAAGGAGTGAGGGTGCTGCAGGCTGGGACTGTGGTATGAGGGACTTTTGCGGCTGCATCTGCCTTACCCTGGGTGCTGCGCAAAGTGACACGGTACTCAGTGGCACCGGGGACTGGTTTCCAAGATACTCGCACCCGCTGCCCAGGCAGTTCTATGGCTTGTAAATCCATCACCTCACTCACCGGCTGCTCTGGGCCTGTGGGAGAGGAGAATGTAAGGCCGACTGGAGTCGCTAGACCTTCCCAGCCATGTCTTCCCACAGGACCCTTACCAGTGGGAACGATGGTTGCAGGAGTGGCCACCTCCCGGCCCTCCAGCAGAGTGTAGAGCGTGAGGCGATACTCAGTGCCTGGCTGCAACCCATCCAGCTGGTGACGGGTCACATCAGAGGGCAGTACCACTTTCTGTGGTGGTTCCATGCCTGCAGGACGGCAGGGTCAGGTTAGCTGAAGCCAAGCCCCAATCCCTGCCTGCCCAGCTCTCCACGTGCACTGACCACTCTCACGACGCCACTCCAAACGGTAGCCACGGGCCTCAGGCACTAAGTTCCAGGAGAGGAGGATGGATGTGGGGCTCAAGATGACAGGGTGCAGGGTCTGCTCAACCGAGGAGTCTGCCCAGGGCAATGGGTATCAATGGCCTCTGCACCCTGCCCCAGATTCCCACCCCAGCATGAAGGAAGAGCCCAGATGTCTCACCAGTGCGGGCAGTCAGAGAAGAGGCAGGCCCCGCACTGTGGCCAAATAGGGCACTCACAGTCACCTCGTAGTCTGTGCCAGGCTCCAAGTGGTATAAAAGTACTGACCCCTGTCCAGGGCTCAGGTCCTGCTGCTGTGTCGCCCCACCTGTATTGGGACCACAGAGGGTTCAGTGGGCCTTCCAGATGCAGGATCGTATAATTTTGTCAGTCCATGCCTCTCCCTTACCTCTGAGGTCCCGCCATGTTACACGGTAGCCAGTGGCACTTGGCACTCTTCGCCAGGCCACCAGGAGGCTGTGGGATGTGATGTTCTGGATGCTCAGCTCCAGCCCTTCCTCGGCAGCTGAGGAGAAGCCCCCCCCCAGGGATTAATAGAGCCAAAAGTAGGAAGGGGTTTGGGAGCCTGGGTAGTTAGGAGAATGGGGCCAGAGGTTGACAGAATTACTCACTGGTCCGAGCTGTCCCACTCACGGCTTCCCCAATGCTGTTGGCGTAGAGGGCAACCACAGTCACCTGGTATTCCGTTTGTGGCCGGAGACCCTGTAGTCTCGTGCTGGTCTCTCCAGCTGGGACGTTCACCTGCCCAGGGCCAGAAGTCATCTCATATTGTCTGGCCAAGTCCCTAACAGCCACCAATCACTGCTGACAAACCTTACCTCCTTTCGCTCACTTGGCAGTGGCTGTCCCAGCCCTGTCAGGGGGGTGTACTGAACCTTGTAGCCTGTCACAGGGCCACTAGCTGCTGTCCACTGTATTCGCAAGGATTGACTACTTGGCTCAGACAACACAAGGTCCCGGGGCCCAGAGGGAGTGTCCTCAGCTGTGAATAGGGTTGGGGCAGCATAGGTCATCAGGAAAAAAGGTCAGGGGTGAGGAGTACATAAGCCAGCTCTCCCAGGCTTGGGTTAGGATTGGAGCCCTGGGCCAGAATGGGCAGAAACTTACAAGGCAGCGTCACAGGCACACCACCAGCAGTTGTGCATACCCTCCGGGAAATGAGGGGCAACAGTGTCCTCAAGATGCTGAAGTCGTTTACGAAGAAGAAGAAATCATTGGTTGGCTGAGAGGCAATCCGCTTCAGCTCCTCGGGGTCAGCATTCTTGATTCCTGAAGAGATGCCCAAACAGGGCTCAGTTACTTACGCAAACTCCGAATGGTCCCCACTCCAACTGACCCTCGCCTGCCTCAGCTTGGTTCTCACCCACAGCAAACAACTTGACTCCCTGTCCCTTCAGTTTTTGGGCAGCTGTGTCTACTAAGTCTTGGGACTTCCCATCTGTGATCAGGATGCAGACCTAGGTAGATGCCAAGACCAGTCAGCAATGTTTTGGACACTTATCTTGGGGTCATATTTGGAGGTGTAGTAAGTTTAGGGGACACCTTGGGAATGCCAGGTCGTGTTAGATGGGGCAAGAAGACATGGTCGGAAACATGGTGAAGAGCGGCCCCTGTGCGCGTGTTGCCACCCTTATAGCTGAGTTCACGGATGGCACGGATGGTGTCACCTCCAGAGCCAAGTGCATCCAGACCAAATTCTGTCCTGAGGGGAAAAACAGGGTAGCAAAAGGGAAGGGCCATGATCTCTTCCAACCCTGGCCTCTGAGATGAGACCTCTTGAGAGTGCCCTTGGTTCAGAGATCCCATCCCTCTACCACCGAAGCTTCCATATTAACAGACTTCAGGTGTCGCTCAGTATAGCAGAATGGTTGAGCCTCAACAGACCTTGAACCCTTGAGGTTCCCTGCCTAGAGAGGACAGCATCTTTCTGGTGAGCAGAGCTGAAGAGAATCAGAGAGCCTGAACAAGGAGACTCTAACCTAGATTCCCCATCTCTATCCTGAGAAAGCAGAGTCATCCTGTCTGTCCCCTCACCCTCACCTCTGCAGGACATTTGCTTAGAAGTGTCTTAGGACAGGAACACTCTTCCAAGGTATCCCTACCTCTCTCCAGAGTTCTTGGCTAGGGCCTTTCCTGGGCTCCCCACAGCCTGTTTCTAGACTCTTTCCTATCTGAAGAAGGGGTCTTGGTACCTAAGGCCCTGGCCCCAAGCCGGCTACTCACTGTGGGTCATCACTGTACTGCACTGTGGCAAACCGTACGCCCTGCGCACTGGCTGCCCCCGAGAAAGGTAGCGCCAGCCCCTCCAGGAATCCTCGCACTTCGCGGAAGTTGCTGCGACCAATGGATGAAGAGCCATCGAGTAAGAACACAATGTCAGCGGCGTAAAGGCGTGTGCAGGTCACTGAAGCAGGGAGGAGAAATCATTACCTTTCCTGGGAATCCAGCCACCCTCCTCTAGGCACTGAGGTCCCCTGGGGCTCGGGACTGGGAGGACAACAGGTCTTATTTGCGTATGCAAATGAGGCCCAGGTAGGCGTGTGTCTGCTAGCCTCGGAAGAAGCAGCAGTGGAGCTCAGAGTAGAGCTTCTCAGGGGGGCTGAAGCACAGTGGAGAAGTGTAAGTTGGAAGCAAGGGTGCAGTTCTGGGGCTGAAGTCAGCTTCGAAGGGATTGTTGCCGGGTGGTAAAGGACAGGGGATTCAGCATGCATCTAGGAAGCTAGGATTTGGGTGCCAACGGGATAGGAGGCAAATTGGGGAGCTCAGAGTGGAATTCAGGGAGTCTGGGAAGAGTTAGAGGCACCCAGGAAGAGTTTGGAGTAATCCTCGGTGGGAAGGTGTCAGGGATAAAGTTTGAGTGGATGCACAGCTGTCGGGGTGCAGAGTCCCGGAAGGTGCCCACCTCTATCTCTGGGCTGGGCCCACACTCCAGGCGCCCCCACCAGGACCTCGGCAGTGCAGAGTGCAGCGACCAGGAGCCGCAGCCTCATCCTGGGTGATAGAAACCGTCAGGCAGGAACCCCACCTCTGTCCCTTGTCTCCTGAGCCTTTGGCGGGTGGAAAGCCAGTGCCCCCCACCCCAAGTCCTAATCTTGCCTGCCCGTCAGCCTGCTCCCGCCGCAGCCGCAGCCAGTCCCGTCGGCCCAGAGGAGAAAAGTCCCGATCCCAGGAGGCGGAGCAGCAGGCGGGGACCAGGCGGCCCGCCCTCACTCCCCTCCCCAGAGGTCGCTTCCCCCACCCCACTTCTCCCGGACTTAAGATATGATGACACACTCAACTGTAAGGCCCTCTCTCATGGCTTCTGGGAATCATCCAGGTTTTTTGACAGACGCTGTGAGAGCACCCCAACCTCACTTAGGGTTATAGATCTTGATTGCTTTTCAGCCAGAGTGACCAATGAAGTCATCGCTGCTCTCTGCAATGTGGACAGGTTCCTGAAGACCATAGGGGTAGCAGCCTGATGTTTGGGCATATTGCAGCTGGAGCTGACTCACCCCCAACCCGTGGGGGGTGCCCAGACAAAGCCTTAGGCCATAGGTCCTGACGAAGGCACATCATGTGAATCAGCCTGTTTCTGTCTGGTAGACCTCCTGTGCCCCACCCTAATCAGAGCAGCCCCCAGCAAATGAGAGACTCTGGGACTATCTTAGGGACCCCAAGTCATGTTGGCTGGATCTAAGCAAGACATGCCTGCTTTGGGAGAACCTGTGTCATGCTTACTTACATTTGTCCATCCCAATGCCCTTCACTCCCTACTATGTCTTGAACCAGTCCTAGACAGATGCCATCCAGCTGTGTTTGCAGAGAGAGAAGGCTGTCCATATGTGGAGGGATGGACCACCCACGCTTACAGCTCAGCTCTCGGGAATCCACCTGATGCCCATTTTCCCACTGGCAAAGCCTGTGGGTGATTCAGGCCAGGTCCCCCCATCTACTTGCCTTCATTTTGGCTTGCAGGAAACCCCTCCTTCAATCTGCTCTTGTAGACTTCTACTTAATTCCCTGGCTAGGCCTAGGGTCACCCTATGACTGTGTCCTTTCCTCAAGATATCTAACTTTTCCCTTCCTAATTTAGCTCCTCTCAGTCCTTCCCTGTGGACAGTGGCTCCGAAACCCAGGTCAAGCCCACTCTCCTAGTGAGGTCTTTGGTTATACACATATGTTTATTGGGTGGGTGACATAAAGTAGACAGAGACATGCCTAAGAAAGCTAGCCCCCATCTGTACTCAGGCCTGTATAGTCCAGCACAGCTCAGTAAGGACATCTTCATTCACCATTGCTGCTGGGCGGCTTCCAATACGCCTGGCCCTACAACCTTGGTTCCTTCATATCTTCAGGCTAAATTGGGAGATGGGGCAAGATGGAAGTTCTGTTATGTTCCTCCAGGGCCTGGCCAGGGCTGAGAGTTTTTTAGCATTTGCGAACCTCAGGGTACAGAGAACCATGCACTCCTATTTCTCTGCTGTCAAGAAAGCTGGAGCTCCTGCTATCACTGAAGACTCCCACTCCCAGAACTATCCTGGGACACAGTGCTTCTTTACTGCACCAGAAACTTTTTCCAACATCAGAGTCTCCCAGGGCCTCCCAGCCCTAAAAAGTATGTTCCAAATGATGGTACTAGAGAACCAGGCACATTCTCAGAGGCAACCCCTAAGGCCATTGCCTACTCTGGCACAGCCAAAGGTGAGTGACAGCAGGATAAAGATGGCATGTACAGTATGGACATACATGTGTATGTGGGCCTGACCTTTAGGGAAAGTAGGAAGTCCAACTTAGCATCAAGCTAAACCTTACTAGAACTGAAGTGCCCTCAACTACAGGCTCCGTGTGGTGTCAAAGGAGGCTGAGGATGACTAGGTTATAGCAACAGGGGTGTGGCCATCTAAGGCCCTTGGCTACAGCACCCTGGCAGGCTTGCAGCTTTAGGTGCAGTACTGGAGGCCTGTACCTACCTGCAGCTCTCCCAGCAGGACGGTGAAACCCCCAGTGTGACCTTTTCCCTCTCATGCTGGCCATTTTATTCCTTGGTTTGTTATGTTTCGCCAGATGGCACCATGTCTCCCTCCCACCAGGGCTCACATCCCACTGCATCCTCAACACCTCAACACTCTTCCCTCTCATCTCCCAGTACCACTGGAATATTGTCCCTTTCGTGCTTCCAACTCACTCTACCTCTCCCTATGGCCCTGATCATAACCAGACTCACCTGCATTGTCACAGAAATGTAGCCCAAATCCCTATGCTAATTCACAGCTCCTTTACACCGGCCTGACATGTTTCTAGAGGAATGATGAAATAAATGCCCTGGTTTAGAATGCAATGAGTCCAGAAACCCCCAGCAGCTCCAACTCTCGTGCCCAGCACATCTGTAACCTTTGGGGTCAGACGCCAGCTTAAGAAAAGTCAAAACTCATTCCACGAGCACAACAGACACAGCACTCGTTCCCGGAGCTGGTTGCTCTATCTCCACAAAAGCCAGGGCTGGGCCCATCTAAGATGTGTGCTACCCAGTTTCCTTGCAGATGGTCACACAGTAGGATGGCCTGCCCCCTAACTGACAACTGAGGGAAAAGCACTGGACAGCCTAAGAGTCAAGGCTTTTCTGGCTACATTTCAGGAGAGGGTGTTGGGGAGACTTTGGAATAGCTCCTCAAGAAACTGCCTCAGAATCCTGCTCACATTCACAGCCAGCCAACTTTGGATGCTCAGGCCTTTGCGCCCCACCTTTCCTACAGGAGAATGCAGAAGAGAGGCCTACTAGTCTGAGTTTCTCCCAGATCAGAGCTCAAAGGGGTAGCAGAGGGATAAAGCAGCTAACAGCTTTATTAGGCAAGGATTAGGTCCTGGCTGCCTCTAGAAAATGGGGAGGGGACCTCTAGGCCAACAGCTCAGGACTTGCCTAGGACAGACCTACAAGAGGGAGGGGGCTTGGGTTCTACTGAGCTCAGGGCTATTCTTGGAGCCTGAGTCAGCGGCAAATAAAGGCAAAGGATTCCTGACTTGCCTGTCCAGACAGCAGTTAGAAACCAAATCAGAACACTATGCCCGGGGCTATCCTCTCTATAACCATACACACTCAGAAACAGCTTCCTCCGGGACAGTAGGGGCCCCTCCTAGTTCATCCCAGCAGAGAACAGAGGCCGCCAAAGGGTGGCTCTGCACAGTGTCTTCTTCAGTGTGAGGCGTTTCCCACATAAGCTCCCAGTTTCCACACTGGGACAAAATAGGGTACAGGCAGGGCCTCTAGTTTTTATAGCTCCCACATCCCACTCTTGGGACAAGCTGGCTAAGGAATGTCCCCCATGTAGTAGAGTGGAAACATCTGGGCAAACTCCCTGCAAGCATCAAAGGCTTCCGGCCTCTGTGTTGCAGCCTCCACACTTGCCCCTGGCTGAGGACACATCAGAAGACAGGATTCAGAGGATGTAGAACGTGAGGAAGTCTTTGCTCCCCAGTGGATTCCATGCCAATACCAAAGAAAGGACAACACAGTTCTCAATAGGACTTTATTAGCAGTAATTGGCTGCATACGTCTGAGCAGCAAGAGTGGTATGTTTGTGGCAGAGGACCCCGAGTCCCTGGCCCCACCCTCTTGCCTGCCAGCACAGACTTCCTGCCTAGAAGCGCAGCCAGAACATGCCGCTACGGATCCGGTTGTAGTCTGGGAGCTGCTCAATGGGGCCTGTGGGGATAGGGTGGGGAGTCAGGGTGGAGTGCCTGGCCTGCACAGGGACACCTGGCCCTGTGCCACACCCAGCTCAGAGTGGCTGCCCAGAGCAGCACAAGACAGGCTTTGAGAAAAAGAGGGAAGAGCACATTCCCCAGGGTGCAGAGCCTGTCCTTTCACGCTCTGGCCCTGGGAGCCCCACCCAACATGCAGGGTACCTGTTACCTGGTGGGCTGGGGGGTGGGTGGGGTATTAATGGAAGTAGCTTGGCAAGGAGTTGGGGAACTGTTGGAACAAGTTTTCTGAAAAAGAACTCCCTGGCAGCCAGGTTACTTGAGAGAACCTTAGCTTCCTTCTCAAAGTATAAGCTGGGAATGGGGGTATAGAGGCAAGAGGGGAGGACACGATAATAGCCCGAGGAAAATGATAAAAGAGCAGACCTTCTAGACTACTCACCATATCCAGCCACTGCTGGACACTGGTCATAAAAGTACTTGGAGCAAACCTCACGTAGCATATGGGCATCCACCTCCTGAAGACAGAACAGAGAGAACTGAGTGACAGGTACCAGGCACCCCCCCTTAAAAAGTATCTTCTTGAGTCAACCCACACTTCCCACTGGTCCTTTGGAGCTGCTCCTCTACCCAAAGGGTGAACGTGCAGGGTTCTCTCTCCCTAGTCCAGTCACAGCCATTAGTAACGCTCTGATTACCCCCACACCCCAACAAGTGGCAGCTGCCTTGGGTAACAGAGATGCTTATGGGAGCAATTTTTTGTTACATCAGATCCCAACTGTGCAGAGGCCCGTCAGCCTAAGGCTCCAGACCCTCTTCCAGGGATCTAATTACCGCAATCCGACTCTCCCACTCAGCCAGAGGGATGCGGCGGCCATACGTCAGGAGGCTGCGACCAATGTCTTCACACACAGGAGTGGTGCCTTGAAGGGAAGGGGAAAAGCTATCTTCCCAGTCCAATCTTGGACTCACAGAGGCCTCTGGGACCATGCTCTGACCCCATTCCATAACAACCTGCCACAACAGTAATGGGCTATTGGCCCGGGCGATCTCCACTTGCTACAACCCCTGCATCTGGGGTGGCAGGGTAGGTGTGGCCTTCACGTCTTCTTTCCCTCCCTCTCCTCTTCTGTTCTGAGACAAGGTCTTGCTATGTACCTTACCTAGCAGGCCAGGTTGGCTTCGAACTCAAAGGATCTGCTTGCCTCTGCCTCCAGAGTGCTGGGATAAAGGCATGGGCCACCCTGTCCAGCTTTTTCCTTAAGATATGGTCTCATGTACTACAGTCTGGCCCAGAACTCACTGCATAGTTAAGGGTAACCATGAACTCCTGTTCTTCCTGGCTTATCTCCCAAAAGCTGGGATTACAAGTGTGAAAGCAACACACACAGCCAAGGTTTTCCTCTCTAACGCTGTCCACACTAGCCTTAATCACTGTGATCACTACTGGGACATATTGTACCCTCACTGCAGGGTGAGGACTCACCGTCCAGATGGGACACCAAGGCGTTCCTGAGGATGTTTTTGCCCCGAGTCACCTCACTCTCGGTGGCACTGGTGCACAGGCGCATCCTAAAGCAGGTGGGGTGGGAATGGGTTTGAAGTGACACTGGGAGACCATGCATTGCCTCTTAGCCTCCTACTCGCCTGGCTAAACACCCCTCGCTCACATGGCAATATTGAGCTGACACTCACCACTGGCCTTGCAGGAAGAAGACCATGTCATCGATGCTCATGCCATCACAGACAAAGTGTGCGCCCAGCAACCCAGTGTCTGAGTAGGAGATGTTGAAGGTTTGGAAACTCTGGCAAAGCTTGTTAGTCACAGCAACGGAAGCCAGAGGGCTGGACAGGTTCTGCCAAAGGCAAGGATCATTAACAACCTTCTTATGTATGACCCACAGCCTAAGATCCACAACCCAGCATCCTCTCCTCCCTAAAGGCAGAATGACATGCCTGTTCCTGGTACTCACCACTCCTCCACCGTAAGTGCAGTCATAGTGGCCAAGGATGGCATTGGCCACTTGGAGGGCCACATTGTCTGGGTTAGCCCAGCCAGGTCCCTCTACGGCAATAGCCACATGGGCTAAAGGCAGGGCATCATCACGATGACGGATCTGAAACAATACATGTCAAGGCTGACAAGAAACCAGACTTCCTGAGTGGGAGATGCCAGACCCTTGCCAATTCCTGAAGAATCTGACATCGCAAAGACAGCCATGCACACAAGGATCCTTCCAGAGGTCCCCAGCTCAGAGCACCACCCTGCCGCCAGGCAGCACACCTCACTGCCAGTGAAACGACATGGAGTTACAGCAGGCACGGCATCATCTTCATATACTCGAGACACACTGCTCAAGTGCTTCTGGGCGAGGTCGAGCAGCTGCCGGTGTTCCACCCCTGTGGGGAACAGAGTGGTGTTAGCGAGAGTGCAGATAAGGGGAATCAGACAAGAGCAAGGCTTCCGTGTCCTGTCTCTGTGAAAACATGACATCAGAACACAATGAGGGATGAGGATGCTCCCCTGGACAGACCCTGTCTCAAAGGCAAGACAGAATCCAGGGCTATTAAACAGACTGTGTGCCCTAGGCCCACTGAACTTAAAAACAGACTTGGAGAGGGGGACTCAGGCAATGCCTCAGCAGTTAAGAGCTTTTGTTCTTGTAGACTAAGAATTGGTTCTTAACACCCACATGGTGGCTTATAACCATGTGGTATGCAGACACACAGGAAGGCAAAACATTCATATGCACTACTTTTTAAAAATTTATTTATTTTTATTTAATGTGTATTAATGCTTTGCCTACATGTATGTCTGTGTGAGGGTGTTAGAACTTGAAGTTACAGACAGTTGTGAGCTGCCATAGGGGTTCTGGGAACCAAATCCAAGACCTCTGGAAAAGCAGTCAGAGCTCTTACCACTGAGCCATCTCTTCAGCCCCACATTAAACCTTTCAAAAATTGTATTAAAAATTTGGCAGACTGTAGGTATCTGAGTGCTTAAAGTTCTTGCCTAGCATGCACAATGCCTTAGGTTCAATCCCAGCATCACAAATAAAAGTAGGGTTGGAGAGATGGCTCAGTAGTTAAGAGTGCTTTCTGCTCTTCCAGAGGACCTGAGTTCAGTTCCCAGCTCACAACTGCACGTAACTCACTCAGGGGATCTAACACCCTCTCTGGCCTCCATGAACACCCACATGCTTGTGGCATACATACACAGACACATACACAGCCGTATCAATCATTCAATCACTGAATCATTTAATCTCTGGGCCAACCAGCAAGTAAAGGCACCTATTGCCAAGTCTGATGACAGAGTGTGACCCTTGAGAAGATCCACAATGGTAGGAGAGAACCAATTCCCACAAGTTATCCTCGGGTGTGCATATACACATACACACAACACAAACATATAAATTCAATAAAAAATTTTTCAGAAAAACAGACAATAAGGGCAATGGTCTGTCTCTATAGTGCACTGACTCTCACCCCAGAAGCATCATCTAGCCTGCATTGAGGAAACTGGTAGGCCCTGAGTACAAGGCTACCTGGATGCTCTGTTCCTTCTCTCCACCTCTATCACAGACCCCACTGATGGCCCTGAAGGAGGCGGTCAAAAGAGGTGCTTCTACAGGGCCACGATTTACCCTGGGAGCCTGGGGAGCTAAGATCATGCTTTAGATAGGGCTCTGTGCCAGACACAAGACGCCCTGGGGCACACCTTGACAGATGAGCACCATCACAGCCAGCCCTAAGCCTGCTAAGACTCAGAAAGTCTGATGGGTTAGTAATTGATGCTGTTTTTTGTTCCCGGGTTCCCTGTGGTGTTCTTCCTGGGACTTTTTCTCCCACCTTGGTGGCAAGTTTTAAGCAGGTCTGCTTCCCTAGGCACAGCTAGACCTATATAGACCTACATTAGAAAACTATGTGGAATCCATCCACTTGTCCCCCTTGCTTCTGCCATCTCCCACAGGGTACCTAACACACCGCCCCTAGTTACCCTGCCCTACTCTGACCCCATGCAGCAGCAGAGCAAGCCTTAAAATAATACCAGGTCAGGGTACCACCTCTCCCCTTTGCCTAGGTCCCCAATAACTGACAACTATCACCCTTCAGAAACGTGTTGGAACATATGCTACCCTGTCCACCTCTAACTCTAAGCTCCCATTAAAACCTCTGCTATAATTCGGTGTCTTCATTTTAAGGTGGCCCCAGTCACCATCAAATATACATTATCACAAAGCCATTGTTGGTGGCACTCATGGCAAAGCTATAAAGAATAAGGCCCTCTGTCTTCCACTGGCCCCCAAACAGGGTGTCTGAAGAGTAGGTGCGGCAAAGAGGTTTGCGGCATAGGCAGGAGCTGGCAGCCAAACCAAGGCATGTACTAGAAAAGGAGTGCCCTGCACGGTCAGCTCCAGTGGTGGCAGCAGAATGGGTCCGAGCCTATCTCAAAGCATAGAAGAGTCACATACCTCAAAGACAGGCCAGGGACAGAGTTCCCTGGAGTCCTCTATGGTCAGAACTAGAGGACATAGGCATTGATAAGCAAGGTTTGGGCCCACCTGTCCAGGGCTTCAGCAAACCCATCACTCACCTCCAGCTGCAGCCAGCACCATTCGAGGAGCCTTGTAATGCCTGTTGATGTAATCAGTCAAATCTGCTCGAGACAGCCTCCTGCAAAACATACAGCTGAGTCAACCCCCTCAATCCACAGCAAACTGAGTCACACAAAATGTAGCCAAGAAGACTCTGAAGAGAGGCTTTAACACACCCCTTTCAATCCATTCTGTCACCTACTCCTTCAGGACCCACGGGGCAACATGTTGAAGAAGGTCTGAGTTACTAATACTGGGCTCTAATGCCGATTCCTACTGGCACACTCCCAACAGAGGACACAGTGGGATGCAGAAAGGACACATAGATGTTCCCTCCCCCTGGCTGTCAGGGTGTGCATGGACAGATACCCTAAACAGAGTTCCCAGAGCCAACAGGGTCATAGGACAAGATGGCCACACAAAAGATATATGAATTAGGAAAACAAACAACAAAGGCAGCTAGACAACCTAAATGGCATGTGGCTGATGGGAACATGCTTTATTTCAATCTCAACCAGCTCCCTCTCACCTGACGTTCTCACTGGGCCCCTCCACAGCCTGGCCCAGAGGCGTGCCCTGGAACGCCGTGGCATGCAGGTAATCAAAGACAACATTCTGCATAGATGCGTCATTTTCCTGCATCTCCCGCAGGATCACATCTCGTTCCTTCTCAATCTGGGAGTCTTCCAGACTGCAGTTCTGCACTATATCTGCCAGGAGCTCCACAACTGGATAGGAGAAGGATGTGTTAATTGAGCATGGTGGTGTGCACCCCTAATCCCAATGTTTGTAGGAGGAATTACTAAGAGTTCAAGGACACCCAGGCTACACAGTGAGTTCAAAGCCAATTTGAGCAAGGTAATAGGATATCAAATTTATATATAAAAAAAAACTTAGACCTGACTCAGTGAGTAAGGGCATTTGCCACCAAGAGTGATGACCTGAGTTTGAGTACCAGAACCCACATGATAGAGAGAGAGAGAGTTGGCCAGGCATTGGTGATGAACGCCTTTAATCCCAGCACTAGGGAGGCAGAGGCAGGTGGATCTGTGTGAGTTTGAGGCAGCCTGGTCTACAGAGATAGTTCCAGGACAGACTCCAAAGCAATATAGAGAAACCCTGTCTCAAAACAAAACAAAAACAACCAAAACCCCAAAACAAAACAAAAAAAAACCCTGCAAGTTACCTCTGACTAAGCATACACCAACATACACATATACAAAAAAAAGTTTCAAAATGACATTTCTGGGGCTGGGTGGTGGTGGCAGTGGTGGTGCATGCCTTTAATCCCAGAATTTGGGAGGCAGAGGAAGGTGGATCTATGTGAGTTCAAGGCCAGCCTGGTCTACAGAGCAAGTGCCAGGACAGGCTCCAAAGCTACACAAACAAACTGTCTTGAAAACAAAAACAACAAACAAACAACAAGATATTTCCCATTGTTATACCATTGTAATTGCTTTTCAACAAGGCCCCATGCATAAGTCCAATTCTGGGGCCAATCCGGTAACTCTTGGAGGTCTGATTTCTACAGCCCTGGAGACCTACCCTTCTGTGTCCATGTCTTCCTCAGGTGTTACCTTTAGGGAGGTCCTTGGAAAGTGCCTTGATGAGATAAGCAGTATGCTCCCGAGTACTGTAGGCATTAAGATGAGCCCCCATACTCTCTATCTCCTTCTCTAAGGCATTGCCAGGCCGATTCTTTGTTCCCTGAAATCAGACATCAAGAGGCCCAATCAGGGGCTGAAGTGATGGCTCAGAGGTTAAGAGCACTTGCTGCTCCTACAAAGGACATGGGTTCAATTCCCAGCACCCATATGGTGGTTCACAACCATCCACAACCCCATTCCAGAAGATGCAACAGGCAAATACATGATATACATTAAAAAAGGGAAAAAAAAAAAATCCAAACCAGGATCCACAGAGTACAGGGAACCTGCCTTCAAAGGTTGAAATCCCAGCACATACCTCCCTCAACAGTTGGTATTCATTACACTAAGTAGGCCCTCAGCTGAGCAGACAGCATCATGGGCCAAAGGATAGAGACAGTCAGGGACAAAACAGCATGGCTGCAGCAAGTGTTGCCTAGTAACCAGAGTTCCCCTAACAGTCTAACCTTCTGGTGATCAGCTGTTCCAAGTCCCTGCCACTGTACTTCCCTGCTATGATTGACTGCAACCTGGAAGGGGGACCTCAGGAAGGGACTCATCAGATAACACTCAGGAAAAACTAACCCCATATAGCTCCTTCAGAAAGCATAGTCATAGGTTAGGCCCCAAAAGGTCTATAATCGGGAGACTAATTTTTTGGACTATGTTCTTTGAGATAGGCAGTCCTGAGGGGAAACATGGACTTCACAGGACTCACCTTGAAAGCCAGATGTTCCAAAAAGTAGCCTGCCCCATTATTCTTCTCAGTCTCATAACGGCTGCCAGCATCAATCCACACTCCCACCTGGACAAAAAACCAACAAAAGGAACCAACAAATCAGCCTAGCTCCCAGTCACAAAACCCCAAGTAAGTCCTCACAGGTAATGTGGGGAGAGCTGCTTCACTAAGAGCCCTACAGTCAGAGACAGGAGAGCACAACACAGGGAAGGGTCCTCTTCTACTTGGAATAGTTTCCTCATGGGTTACCATTTCTGGTGTTCATCTCTGAGGCACTGTCATGCTTTGAAGCCTAATCTGGCTTTGAACTCACAGAAATTCAGACCTACTCCTTCTCTCCTGTGCCCATTTACCTGGCCCCACAACTATAACTTTTAGTTAATTGTCTTCTATGTATGAATCCTATCATTTTCTATATTCTAAGAATCGTATACAAGCTGGATATGGTGTCACACACCTATAATCCCAGCACTCTGGAAGGCAGAAGCAGGATTACAAATTCAAGGCTAGCCTGTGCAACACAGCAAGACCCTGTCTCAAAATAGAACAAAACATTATCCCTTGCCTTTGTTCTGATTTTATTCTTTCATCAGACAAGGAAGTTACTGACTTAGGTACTTTGCATTTCATCATTTTAAAAAGGTACTGAAACAGGGTGTGATGGCACATGCTGTTAATGCTAGCAGAGGCAGGTTTAAGGCCAGTCTGGTCTACATAGCAAGTTCCAGCCCAGCCAGGGTTACATAGTGAGACCTTGTTATAAAAAGAAGGTAACTTTCATAGTGAGACCCTATAATGACTTTTCAACTTGGGAGTCTCTTCATGTCACTAGGCTGGCCCTGAACTTCTGGTTTAAAACAACCCTCATTTTTCAATCTCTACCTGGGACTATAAGCACACGTCATTTACACTTCCTCCTATTTCAGTAGTGGGTATCAAACAGTCTCATGAATGCTTAGCAATTACATTTCTAGATCTCAAATAAGTTTTGTTTTTTAATGCTTTTTCATTTTTATTCTATATGAATTGTGTGTTTTCCTGCATGAATGTCTGTGTGAGGGTGTTGGATCCCCAGAAACTAGAGTTAGATAATTGTGAGCTACTTTAAGTGGATCCTGGGAAGAGAACTTTAGTCTTCTGCAAAAACAATACAAGCTTTTAACCAATGAGCCATCTCTTCAGCCGCCCGTCCCACCATGCTCCAGTGTGAGAATCTTAATATTCATTTCAGTTTTTAAGATGGGATCGCACTATATACTGCTGGCTAGACTTAACTCACAGATCTGCCTGCTTCTACCTACCAAGTATGAATCTTATATTCTTTTTGTGTTTTTGTTTTTTGAGAGTGTCATGTAGCTCAGACTGGCCTTGAATTTATTCTGTAGCTGAAGATAGCCTTGAATTTCTGATCCACCTGTGCCCACCTCCCAAGTACTAGGATTACAGGTATGCAAAAATCATAGTCTCCCATGGTCTTGTGAAACACACTATTTACCCTCATGGTTGAGCTTTTTATTATTTGTTCATTGCTGGCTTATGTTCTTCACATACTTTGCAAACAGATGCTGATAATCACACCATTGTGTAGTATAATTTTAGATAAACATGCATTTTACTTTTTGTGTGAATGTATGTGCAGCTGTGTACAGGTGCAGGTGCCTGTGTGCACATGGTGGCTGAAGGTAGATACCATACTCGTTAAAGCTGGGGATGCAGGCATTTGGTTGTTATTTGGTTCTAGGATACACACTAACCATGGAGCCATCTCTCCAGCCCCAAACCAAACATTCACCTTAAATCTATCATCTTAGATTACAATCCAAGCATCCTCTGATTTTAAGCCCGCACCATTCTTTCTTTGGAACTCCTCACAATCACAGTATCCTGGTCTGTGGAATATAGCATGATTTACTAAGTTTTCTTAGAGTCTGTTTATATAGGTTCCATGTATCACGGAAATTGCGTACCACCATGTCCTGTGCTTGGTAAAAATTTATGTCACAGGATGTTATTTGTTTCTACAAAACATAAATCCCGAGAGTGGGGGTGGGGTAGGTGGCGCACACCTTTAGTCCCAGAACTTGGGAGGCAGAGACAGGTGAATTTCTGCGACTTGAAAGGAGGCCAGCCTGATCTACAGAGGTGAGTTCCAGGACAGCCAGGACTGTTACAAAAAAAAAGAAAAGAAAAAAAGAGAAAGAAACACGTGCATATGTGTATGTGGTATGGTGAGATGGTGGTGTGCAGAGTTTGAGAGCACTGGCTGCTCTTCCACAGCACCCAGGTTCGATTCCCAGCACTCACATGGTGGCTCTCCACCACCTGTAACTCCAGTCCCAGGGGAGCTGAAGTCTCTTTGGGCCTCCATGGGCATCATGCACACACGGGTCCACAAACATACATGTGGGTAAACCACTCATACATACAAAAAAAAGTAAGAGTAGCTAGACACACTAGTCTTCACCCTCCTCAGTACTGGTGTTAGACCCAAATCACCACACAGGGTTTCCAAATTTAGGTCCTCATGCTCGAGTAGCAATCACTAGGCCATCTTCCCAGCCCTTCAGAGACAGTTCTTGAAGTAAAGTCTGAAATCTCATTTTATTTTTCATTGTAAGACACTAATCACTTCTCTCTTGCGGCTGGAGCAAAAGGCTGGAAAAGAATTGGGCCCTGTCCTTGGCGGGCATCGTTATGGGCTGGAGGGCTGTCGCTAGGAAGTTAGGGCAGGGCTGAAGTCAGGTACAGGGACAAATCCGGCAGTAAACCAGTCTCCACCCAAAACACAGACAGAAGACGGGGAGCCCAAGGTCATATCCCGACCCGGGAACACACGGCGGGCCCCACCTAGAGGGCTGGCGGCACTCACCGTGCAGGTAGGATGCGAGGACTGCTCCGAGGCCACACGCAGCCCGTTGTCCAACACGCTGACCTGGGTCTCGGGCACGCTCTGGAGGGCCTGGGCGAAGGTGGCGGTACCCCGCAAGGCAGGTGACCTCAGCAGGGCCGGCTAGAGGAAGAAGACGGCCACTGTAAGAACTGCCCTGCAGGCTCTGACAGTGGGACCCGGCTCTCACGCCCAAGCCAGAGAAGATGCCCATCCCCGCCCTTCGCCGTGACCTTCCCACGGCCCTGACCCCGCGACCTCCGCACTCCGACCCGCCACTGCTGACAGCCTACTCTTCATCTGCGTGCGGAAGCCCTGAGCCCCGCAGCCCAGAGTTCTCGCCGCCACCTCACCGTGCGGCGGGTGCGAAGCAGCACTTGTGTCCCGGAGCAGGCAGCCCGACACACAGCGGACGCCGCCATCTTCTCATTCCTGGCAGCGGAAAGCCGCGTCACGCATGCGCAGAAACGAGAAGGCGGAGTGTGGCGCGCAGGCGCTGTACGGAAGACGTGGCGCTCGGTCGCCCCCTGCCGGGCTTTCACTCCATTCTCAAGATTAATGCTTGTTTTGTCCTTCGGTCCCTAAGCCTCTGATTGTTTATGTCCACCTGACTCCCTCTACCTGCCGCTGGCACTCCGGCGGTCCCAGTCGTCGCCTTCTTCCACCTGACGGAGGCGCTGTGCACTGTTTTTCCAACTGCGGGAGCGCGGGATGCATTGCGGACCAGCAGCAGCAGCCGCCCTGCCAGGGTCTGGAGGAGCAGTCGCGGGAATCAGCCCAAGGGCCGAAACACCCGCCAGACAGTAATTCCCCGGCGAGGTGGCCACTGAAGTTGGTTCAAAAGAATAAAATATGTTTAAGTGGTTGACCTGAAAGACGTTAGTAACGTTAATAATAAATTGTCAAAGTAGTACTGAATGTCAGTACTTGGGAAATGGAAGCGTGGAAGTATTAGGGGTTCAACGACACCCTCCCCTACACAGAGTTAGAAACTAGCCTGGATTGTGTAAGACAGTGTCTCCAAAGTGTAAAGGAAAAAAAAGTGTGTGTATGAAAAATGGAACAATGTACAGGTTAATTTGAGAAATAGAATTCTTTGGAAAACACAAATCTAACCAATTTTTAAATGAAAATGCTTTTTCTATATCTGTTAACTTTTCAAAATTAAAACAAAGCCATCTGAAATTAGAGAAAAGATAGTGTGTACAGTGTGTATTGATTAAGAATTTGTGCACCAAAATTATGACTAAGGGGAAAATACAGGCCTCAATTTCACTTTGTAGCCAAGGATGACCCTGAACTTCTGATCCTCCTACTTCCCCCTCCCAAGTACTAAGATTTCTGTGGTGCTAAGAAATAAAGCCAGGGTTTCATGAATGCTAGGCAAACAGTACCAACTGAGCTACATCCTCAGCCCTCTGTCAGCTTTGTGTTAATGTTAACTGTTAATTTAAAATTATTTTTATTATCTATTATTTGTGCATGTACACATGCTGTCTGAGTGGTGGGGTGTGTCCCCACATGAGTTCAAAGGTTAGAGGACAACTTTGGGGAGTCATTTCTCTCCTTCTACCTTTACACAGATTCCAGGAATCAAACTCAGATCACCGGGCTTCTACAGAAGGCTCCTTTACCCGCTGAACCGCTGAACCATTTTTAGAGCAGCTTTGTATTTACAGCAGATGGCTTAGAGAGTCCCCCATGCACTCGCACAAGCACAAAGGAGCAGTCCCTCTTATTGACATCTTTCATTAGTACAGCTCATCTTTTACTACTAATGGCCCATTATTAGTTCATTATTAACTAAAGTCCATAGTTTGCACAGATTTCCTTGAGTTGTTTGTGACTCCTGTGTTTTGTTTTTAACCACCCCAGACTTTAATTTGTCCATTAATTCGAGTTTCAATTTAATGCTGTAATGAAAAAGGAGTGTGCTGTTTGGAAGCCAACTTGAACTTCCTGCACAGGTCTTCCTAAGATCTGAAACCTGGGGCCATTTCCTTCTGTTTGAAGTAAGCGGGTGAAGTGTCTGCCTGCATAGTTGGGAAATATTTTCGGTTACCCTTTCCTGTCATTTAAAATTAGCTGAAAGTCATTGGAGAGCAGATGTAGTGACTAAGTGTAATATGTTGACTATAGTAAAAATGATTCTCCATAACATTCTTTATTGTTAGGAAAGGACAGGTGATAAGAATAATAATGTTTAATAAAGTAGACATTTAATTTAAAAAAGACCTTACGCCCCGAAAGGTAATCCAGTTGCGCCGGCTACTCAGTTCTGCATGCCTCACAGTGCTTCAACCTCCCGTTTCACAATCCCGCTTTGCAGCCTGTTAGAAGTTACATCATCCAAATGAGAGGTACATCTCTTACTTCAATACAAGTGAAAGATGTTTAGAAGATCATTTCCCATCAGAATGTCTCTTTGTAGTTGTTTAAAATCTGAATATTGGACAATTCTTGTATCATTACATCGTTAGGACTCATGAGTGTTGTTTTTTTGTTTGTTTGTTTTTACAGGTCTTGTTTTTAATGTATGTGGGGGGTTGTCTGCATGCTTGGAGGCCAGCAGATAACTTTGAATCCCCTGGAATTGGAGTTGCAGACAATTGTGAGCTTCCATGTGGGTGATGGGAACTGAACCTGGGTCCTCTACCAGAGCTGCAAATGCTCTTAACCATTGAGTCATCTCTCCAGCCTCTTGTGGGGTTTTGTTTTTATTTTTTAAAAGATTTACTTTTACTTTATGGGTATTGAGTGCTTTGTTGTATGCATGTGCAGTTATCATGTGTGTGGTTGGTACTCTCAGAGGCTAGAAGAGGGAATCGGATTCTCTGGGACTCAAGTTATAAATGGTTGTGAGCTGTCTGTAGATGCTAGGAATTGGACCCCAGTGCTCTGCAAGAGCAGCCGTGTTCTCAACTCTCCAGGCCCAGCTTTGTTTTGTTTTCTTGAATGAAAACTGGGTCAGTGAGATGGGTAAGGGTGCTGTTACTAAGCCTGACCACCCAAATTCAAGCTCTCGAATCCATGTTGGTGGAAGGAGAGAACTGAGCCCACACAGTGGTCCTCAGACCTCTTAAGTGAGACCATAAATAAACAAAAGTCTAAGACATAATTACTTACCAGGCTGGGACATGCTTTAATGATAGTTTATACAAGGCCCTATGTTCATTCCCCATCACCACATAAGAAAATGGTTTTTGTTTTATTTTGTTTTTTGTTTGTTTGAGACAGGGTCTGGGCAGGGCATAGTGGCACACACCTTTAATGCCTGCATTTGAGAGACAGAGGCAGGTTGATTTCTGTGTGTTCAAGGCTAGCCTGGTCTACAGAGTGAGCTCCAGGACAGCCAGAGCTACACAGTGAGACCCTGTCTCAGAGAAGGATGGGGAAGGGAGGGAGGAGAATATCACTACGCAGCTCTGGCTTGCCTGGAACTTGCTATATAGACCAAGCTAGCCTCAAACTCATGGAGAGCCACCTGCCTTTGCCTCTTGAGTGCTGGGATTAAAAGTCTGGGCCACCGTGCCTGGTTAAGAAAAGTGCTTTTAAAGCAAGCAATAATTATAATTTTTTGTCATTGTGTAAGAACAAACATTCCTTTGTGTTCGTTACTCTTTTCCCATCTTGTTTCCCACAGCTGTGTGTTCATTACCGTGTGTCTGAATCATGTGTTGAAAGAATAAAAGGATAGAAACATGCTTTTGGTCTTAGGACTGTCTCCCTTCCTCAGACCTCTGTGCCCTGAGAACAGAGTGGAGGATGAAGCCAAGGCACAGGCTGAGGCACAAACCAGAGACATGAGGCAGAGGCCCAGGGGAGCTGGCTTGTCACCCTAAATGCTTCAGGACAGACCCAGGGAATGCTGACACCTGGGATGCTGGTAAAAATTGCCTCAGTGGATGTGGACCTTGTACCACCTCCTTATTGCTATGTGTGAGAACCCTGTCTTGCTTACAGGTTTAAAAATTCCTGTTGGTCCTTTGCCTTGGACCTACCGTATTCTAGACTGGTTCAGTTTTAATTGTGGCCAAGTGTGACATGCAATAAAACCATTTTGCAGTCTCAGCTGAAGAATTAAAAAACAAATAGATTTCATAAGTGACCAGTATGTGGATTATCACCATGATGATAAGAGCTTTCCAGAAACATGAAAATAGAGTATTACTCAGATCCCAGTGACGGAGAAACATCTGAAGTAGTAAACACCAGACTCCTGGCAGGACTATGAAATGCCCAAGTCCAGTAGGTGCCAGCAGGTTCCCCCAGAGGTGGAGTAGGAACTTGACTATGAGAATGGACCAGTAGCAAATCGGTCATGCTTCAGATTGTCTTTGGAGAAAACTGACTGCAGTGTGACTCTCCTTCCCAGAATTCCCCTTCTTCTCTTCCAAGGCTTCTGTGCTGTCAGCCTGCAGGGGATTCCTTCCTCCAGCCCACCTGCTGGGGCCACAGATGGCCCTTCATGCCCACCCAGGTATACTCAGATGCTAGGAATCCCAATTCTGACCAGAATCCCTGTTCCAGGAAGTGTTTCACTTGTAACAAGGCAGGGAGGCTGTGGCACAAGTTCCAGATCAACTTGTTCCAGAGGCAACTTTTACCAGCATTTCGGGCCTCGAGCATTCCTTGTTTCTGCTCTGAAGCATCTTGGGTGAAAAGCCAGGTTGCTTGGGGCTCTGCCTGTTTTGTGCCTCTTTTTTTTAACCCCCAAATCTGTTTTCTTTCCTATAATTTGGTTTAATTCATTTTTGATTTGTCTTTAATTAACTGTATGCATGGATTATATGTAGGTTTGTGCACAGGGGTGCAGGT
This sequence comes from Cricetiscus sungorus, assembly GCA_030556225.1. Lineage (NCBI taxonomy): Eukaryota > Metazoa > Chordata > Mammalia > Rodentia > Cricetidae > Cricetiscus > Cricetiscus sungorus. The sequence goes on along the minus strand of JANBXA010000642.1, from coordinate 27,205,352 downwards.
GACCTCAGGGTAATAGATCCCCCTGAAGTTGTAGTTAACAGTTGTGAACCACCCAATATGAGTGTCAGGAACCAAACTCAAGTCCTTTGTAAGAGTAGTACACACACACACACACACACACACACACACACACACACACACACCACTTGTTTCACACAAGATCTTCTGTTGTTGCTTTTGTTTTTCAAGACAGGGTTTCTCTGTAGACCTGGCTTCAACTCACAGAGATCTGCCTGCTTCTGCCTCCTGAGTGCTGGGATTAAAGGTGTGCGCCACCACCAACCAGCTATGCAGGATCTTAATAGGCAGCCCAGGCTGTCCCCAAACTCACAATACTACTGCTTGAGCCTCCTAAAGACAGGGATTACAGATGTGACTCGCCAGCTCATTTGTACAGGAAATACTTTCAAGCGTCAGCCTGGACTATGTGAACCCCTGGTGGAAGAGGGGGGTGGGCAGAGGGAGGCTGAAGCTACCGCTCAGCTGGAGAATGCTTCCCAAGTCGGTGAGAGACTAGGTTTGTCCTCCAACACAAGAAGAAAAGGAGCCTGGTGGTGGTGGTGCAGAGCCTGGCAGATCTCTGAGTTCAAGGCCAGCCTGGTCTACAGAGCTAGTTCTAGGACAGCCAGACGTGTTACACTGAGAAACCCTATCTAGGAAAAAATAAAACAAACAAATAAACAAAATGAAGAAGAAGGAGAAGGTAAGCAACTGAAAGGCAAAAAATAATGGAGAGGCAGCTTCAAGGTGCTCAAAGAAAGCGTGGCTACAGGCACAGATGCTGGGGCAAAAGAGGGAGTGGTGATGGAGGGGTCTACGGATGGGGGCGTCTTGTCCCAGGTATTGGTCACCCAAGAACTGGGTTTGTGTTATGAAAACTCTTCATGCTAGAGGCCTGTAAACGATGTCAGTGCTTTTGGTATTACGTTCTGTTTGAACTAGAGGCTTGTAAACAATGTTAGTGCTTTTGGTATTACGGTCTGTTTAACAAAAACTTGGTGCATCAATCGGCGGAGGAGACAGCTCAGCGGCTGCCAATGTGGGAGGACAGGATTCAGGTCAGAGTTCAGATCCCTAGCACCTGAATAAATGCTGGGTGAGCATGGAAGGTCATCTGTAACCCCAGCTCACAGGGGTAGGAGACGAGGAATGCCCCAGCAAGCTAACAGCCAGACTGGCTGAAAAGGTGAGCTCTAGATTCACAAAGAGATTCTACCTCCATGTTCTATCAGGAAGGGGGTGGTCAAGGATGTCACCTGACCCTTTCCTCTGGCCTCCAAATTCAGGTACATGTTTGTGCACACACATACAAATCTTCACATACACAATGAAACACACATGCAGAGGGAAGAGGGTATATGCTTGGGCACAGTCCTTGTGAATGAGGCAGAGGCAAGCAAATGGATGCAAGTTCAAGGCCAGCCTGGTCTACATAGGGAGTTCCAGGGCCAGCCAGAGCTACAAAGCTAGACCTTGTCTTAAAAAAAAAAAAAAAAAAAAAAGCAACCAGGCAGTGGTGGTGCATGCCTTTGATCCCAGCTCTCTCAGGAGGCAGAGGACAGGCATGGCAGTTACACAGAGAGAATCTGTCTCAAGAAACTAAAAAAAAAGAAAAAAGAAAGAAAGAGTTACCTTTGTCCCTCACCTTCACAATCTGTGCCTAGTCCTTCAGCAAATTCTCTTCCAATCTTTAGAATAATTTTATTTAAAAAAAGAAAACAAGAAGAAGAAATAATAAAATTATTTTATTTTATTTGCTTTTTTTGAGACAAGATTTTAAAAGAATTACCTTACTTTTTGTAACTGGGGTCCCACGGGACCTGGTGGATCTCTGTGAGTTCTAGGCCAGCCTGGTCTACAGAGCTAGTTCCAGGACAGCCTCCAAAGCTACACAGAGAAACCCTGTCTCAAAAAAAAAACCCCATTTACATACATACATACATACATACATACATACATACATACATGAAAGGCTCATTTTAAAAAAATGTGGTGTAATAGAGCCTATTGCTTTGAAGGTAATTAAGCACTTCCTGATTGGATTTGAGGCCAGGAGTTCATGTCTGATTCTGTAACCTGCTCAAAACTCTGTGGGGCTGGGGAGTTGGCTCAGACATCAAGAGCACTTGTTGCTCTTGTAGAGGACCTGGATTTGTTTTCTACCACCCACAAGGTAATTCACAACCATCTGTAACTCCAGGTCCAGGGGATCCAATGCCTTCTTCTGGCCTTTTTGGGCACAGGCACACACATGGTACACGCACATACATACATACATACATACATACATACATACATACATACAGGCAAAACACAATACATATCAAATAAAATAAATATATATTATTTTTAAAAGCCCATGGCTAAGCTGGGCAAGGTTCCACACACCTTAATTCCAGCACAGACAGGAAGATCTCTGAGTTCTAGGCCAGCCTGGTCTACACACTGAGTTCCAGGACAGCCAGGGCTACACAGAGAAACCCTGACTTGAAAAACCAAAAGAAATAAGCAAAAATAAATAAATAAATAAATAAAAATAAATATATAAAAAGCCCATGGCTGAGACAATTACAAGCTTTAGGGAAAAACTATTTATGTCTTGTTAAATGGGCATGTAGTCAAACTACCTTCTAAACATTAGTATTTATGTCCCTAGGCTAATGCTGCTCTTGGCTCTAATCAGAGAAACTTCTGCCTGCAGTAAGTGAGTAACAGTTAATGCAGAGATTCATAAAGGTCAAAGACACTGAGGATAAGTGACAGTTGAATACCATTCCTAAATGAGACATCTACATCCCTTCCTCCATGACCCTTGGGACATCAAGCAAAAGGGGGCAGAAAGAATGTAAGAG